>BPLR01018087.1:0-103524 GCA_021605095.1 Caerostris extrusa | reverse complement strand
GGTCTTGATGGAAATGGTTTGTTTTGTGAATGAGATTTTACTTTGTTACATTGGAATATTTTCAGTATTCTCATGATATTTCTCATTGTAAAAGTAAAAGTAATACTTTTTAGTTAATATTATTTAATCCCTTTTCATTTAATTGCTTTTTAATTATTATTAATTAAATCTCCTTCCCAGCAATAAAAATTTCTAACCCTTTCTGCGACTGAAGACTACTTATACCAATTCTTTGTTATAAGTCTTTATGTCCTACATGTTACGAAAACTTGTGTGTATTATTTGTACATTTGTTGTTGTTGCTTATCCCCTTGATTTAGAATCCTAAACCAAGTCCAGTAGATCATGCTGCATCAATCCCCTCGTTCAACAGTCGCCTCATTCACAGAGACACCCATGCAACCGATGAGATGAGAGGGGAGAAGCGAGGGCCGAACAATGACAAAGGGTCTTCTCGTCTCCATTGAAGGTCAAACTCTCAGTCCTCAGTCTAGCCATAGCCGCCTGAGCAGATCTAGGACAGGGGCACTGCAAGGACATACCGGGATATTTAGCCATGCATGAATGGGTGAATTTGTACATTTAATTAAACGAACGAAATAAAATTAATAAGGGCTTTCTAATAATTTGTACATTTAAATACTAGAATGCTCTTTACTTCGCGCCTCCGATCCTCGTATTCTATCACGAGAAATAAATCTGAATTCTAGATTGAATTGTGAATTTTAAAAATAATTAAAGTTCTAATTGTGTTTGAAATTTTTGTCAAGAATTACTGAACACTTTCTCACTTTCTTACACTATAATAGCAGAAAAGAGAAATATCACTTCAAAATAAAACACTTTATTTCATTTTTATAAAAAGAAGATATTAAAAAATGATGAAGATGTATTAAGCGATCCTGCAGATGCACGCTATGTGCCTGTAAAAAAAAAAGCAATGCTGTAATAATTATGAAACCTCTTTAAATAACTTTATTAGGGAAAAAAAAAAAAGAAAATGTCAATATGTTGTCTGAAAGAAAATATAAGAATGAAATTATGAGTTCTGACGAAAAATTGGCACCATTTTAAAAATTCTAAAAACCTAAGGCACATTTTAATTTCAATTCCTTCTATTAGCTCACTCATTCCTTCTATTTACTCCCTATATATATCTTATTCACATTTTCAATCGTTCATAAAATACTTTTAATTCATCCACTCAAATCCAAATACATTTTTTGAACTTGTAGTGGATGACACTGGATGTGAATACAGGTTTTTTCAAATATTAATTCATTCATTAAATTTAATTAATTAATTTTAATTTTTTTAGATTTAAGTTGCCTATATCTACCCATAGGGGGCGGCAGATAAACTTAAAAAAAGGAATGAAAATGATTTATAAAGGACATTCTGCAATAGAGTGAAAGAAAAGTAGGAATTGACTTTACAAATTTTTTTTTTTTTTTTTATATTACTTGTTATTTTGTAAATGAAAAAAAAGGAAGTTTTCAGTTTTCTTGGTTAAAAAGATTTAATTGGATTGCCTATTCGAGGATTGAAAATAGAATGCATTGTAAATATGGTTTCCTTTTCTCTTTCACTGAGGCAAGAAACAGTGGCTCGCACAGTGTTCAGCATTCTGTTGTGGAGCGATATGAAATGTTGGAAAATGTGCATTAGAATTTTTTTCTAGGCTGCAGGAAAGCTGGTTACTACATTGTCCTCTTTCGATTATTGAAAAGCTTGATGCAATAAAGAATAAAAATAATAAATCAATTGCTCACATTGTGGATTCCGTTGGTATTTCCCAAGCTGGCGAAAATGGAAGGAGACTTGTTCTAATCATTAAGAAAATGATTCTTTGTGATCGCTAAGGTGTTGCTTTAAGGCAGGGATGGGCAAACTTTTCGGTCGCGGCAAGATAAATTTTGGCGGGGCAAGATAAATTTTCTAAAATTTTAAAAACAATTACAATTGAAATATGTTAATGACATGATTGAATTTGCGATGAGACACGCTGGTTTATTCTTTACATATGTACAAAAATATTTCCAGGTCCATTCATCATTGAAAGCACGGCATTCTGAATCCACTTTACGTTTTTAGTAACCCTTTTTGGGGTTGAAAGAATTATATTAGAACTCGAAATTAGAATTATATTAGAAAGAAAGGTTATTAGAACTCGCGCCAAATGAAAAAGCCGCTGCCTGGAGCTCAAAATGCGCATTCTGCCACATGTGAGATCTAATTCACCTATATTGGTTTCCATATGTCTGCTCCCCGAGAAAGAGACTACGCTTCAGTTATAGCTAATAAAGAACTTCTGCTTTTTGTATGACATTTTAAAACTAACTCCGCATTTCGGAATGAAACTAGTGAAAAATTATAACGATTGATATTGAGCACCCCACGCTTTTAGAACAGTGACATTCATTTTCTCGTCAGTCATTTATTCTTATGTTAACAATTATTTTTTACTTTTTAGCTTGATTCACTCTAAAAGCGTGTTTTTTTTTTTTAAACTATAATTTATATTTTACTTTTTAGTTTGATTCACTCTAAAAGCGTGTTTTTTATTTTTTTAAACTATAATTTATATTTTACTTTTTAGTTTGATTAACTCTAAAATCGTGTTTTTATTTTTTTTTTTAAACTACAATTTATATTTTACTTTTTAGTTTGATTAACTCTAAAAGCGTGTTTTTAGTGTTTTTAAACTATAATATTTAAAGGTCCCGGTACGGAGGGCTGTAACGATAATTCTGACAATAATTTACTCATAAAACAAAAACAAGGTCAGGATTCCAACAGGGTATCTCCCGATCCGTAGTCAGGCGCGTTATCCGTTGTGCCACTGTCCCACGGTTTGAATGTCTTAGGTACTTTCATTCTACATGGGTTAAATTCCTCTTCATAAGTTAAAAAACAAAATCACTCATCCTGGCGATCTAATCATGATGAGATAATAAACTAATCAAAATATTTCAGTGTCCTTGATAAGTCTGCAACATTTCAATTAAATCTGATCGCTTAAAGTAGGGCAAAATCGAGCTCAAAGAGTCAGTTACAAACAAACATACAGGTGGAAACTAATAAAAGCGTATTAAAAACGGACTTTCACGAGCTTCCCAGGATGATCCTCGTTGTCCGACCTTATGTGGGGAAATATTTTTATTACTTCCCTCACACAAAAAGCGGTTGCGAGATTTCTCGTTAAGAGGAATACAAATTTTTTTCTCATTTGGATATTTTAATATGAAGGAAATTCTCTTGTTTTTGTTTGCCACTTTTTAAACAAATACTTCCTTACGAAAAGGAATACTAAGATTACAGGAGTCTGTGACCTTTGCGCGTTTCTTAATATTTTAAGAGCATCGGAGGCCGTGATTCGAATACATTTGGCTTCTCCAAAAGAGTCTTTTTACGTGCTTCCACAAAAACTGTGGCATTGAAGAAGAGCGAAACGAAATTTAAATTTGAATGGCTCCCGCAATGTGTCAAAAAGAAACGTCTTCTCCGCGCCTCTGAAATGGCGTCGTTGGAAAAGGCACCCAAGGCTCCAAGAACACTATATAAACTGAACAGAAATGACAGAGATTCATATTTCTTATTTTTCTAAGACTAAACTATTCCATCATGAAGTTTTTGGTAAGTAAAGTTATATCTTAAGAATAGCATAGTGAAGGTAGAAGAACTAAAAGATTCACTTAAATGGTGTTTAAGAAAGAATGAAATATTACTCTTTAATTTTAAGTAGAATATAAATTTAGGGCTAAACGAATTCATTATTATTAATATACGAAAATATATTTTCTATTGGAGACTTAACAAACCAATTCCATTTGAAAATGTGTAAGAAATGTTGATTTAAATTGAACTCATTTATTTAAACATTTTGTAATTAAATTAAATAAAAAAAGAAATTAGTGAGAAAAAAAAATGAATCACCAACTTCGCTGAAAAGTTATAATACTTTCTAAAATAGTTTTTTTAAAAAATTTGAGATGCAAGCAAATCTAACTGAGAATTGAAAAAATCCTGATTAAACATTCATTGGTATTGTTGTTGTCGCATCCCCTGAAGAGTACAAGGGAATCAAATATCGCGGTGCTCCCGAATAATATCGGCTGGGTTGATTGCCAGCTCAGAGTACAAATCCTCTTCCGAGGGAGGGTCCAGACGATGCATGGCGGCTGCAACAGCTGGGCAATCAAAGACATGATGAGGAGTCGTGTCTACGTCAGGGCAGTTGCCCTGTTTTTCATATTTTTAACACCACCAGCAGAAATGTTCCGGTTTTTGTGCTGCTTAATCTTAGTTTTTATCTTAGAAGGAATTATAAGTTTAAATTTTGCATCTACAAGGGACGTATGAATGACAGTCTGATAGAAAATTCTAGCATTCTTGGCCAATTTCATTAAATGCTACATCCACATGAGTAGGGATTCATTATGCGTAAGCGATAGTGCGCAAAATGTTGAATCAGATGATCCATCTGTGTAAGTAGTGATGCAATGAAAGGGGAATTTATTATAATCTCTAAAATACTTTTAAAGTAATAAAATACTTGTGAAATTTTTAAATATTTTGCATTGATTGAATCACACGATAACGAAGTTAGCAATTTATTTGAATTTGCGTTCGTTGAAACATTACTTTAATAGCATGCCTTGCTATTAATAGTTTAATACTTAGGATTTAAAAATATTTTGAATAAGAGAATTAATATACAAGGCACACAAGTGTTGGAGCAATAAACACTTAAAAAGTTTTTTTCTTAAGGTTTTTGTAAGCCCAATTTTTAATGATTTGCTTTATACAGCTTTTTAAAAAATTGGTATTTATTTATTGGTAACTTAAAAAAATGAAGGTTATTTATGTAATTCACATTCTGAAAATGTTCTTAAATTTTATTTACCACTTTTTTCTTTTTCTTTCAGAAAAAGAGTTTTATAAAAAAGAATTTTTAAAAAAAAATTTTATTTATTATTTTTTTTTTTTTTACTTCTGCAATTTTTCAACTCATTTCAATAACCGTAATTGCGTAAACTAAAAATCACGATATTAGCCTCTTCTTGACCTTAAATGATATTTTTTATTTCAGTGGGAAACAGTATCCTATTCCCATGTCTAATGGGGTTTATATATATATATATATATATATATATATATATATATCAGTAATTGTTATTAATTTCTATTTTTGAACCTGATAAAATTGAATAGCATTGTGTAAATTGCTTAATGCATTTTGATTCAAAAATAACTATAGAAATAGACCTAAATTTAAGATTTAAAAAAAATTGCTTTTCTTAATAAATTATGCCATTGATGCCTATATGAATCATTTCTGATCCTGTTTATTCAATTCCTTCTATTATTTGCTCATACTCTCCCTATATATATTTTTGTTCAAATTTTCAATCGTTCCTAAAATACTTTTTTTTCATCCACTCAAGTTCAAATGCATTTTTTTATACTCGTAGTGGATGACACTGGATGTGAACACGGTTTTTTCAAATATTAATTCAGTCATTAAATTTAATTCACTAATTTTAGTGTTTTTTAGATTTAAGTTGCATATATCTGCCAATAGATGGTGCCAAATAAACATTAAAAAAATGAATGAAAATGATTTGTAAAGGACTTTTTGTAATATAGTGGGAAAAAAAAAGTAGGAATTGACTTTAAAAATTTTTTTCTTATATTACTTGTTTTCTTAATTTAATCGCTCAAAATGCAATTCGTTTTCCAGTTCGCCGTGACCCTGGTCTGCGTGGTGTGCAGCAGCTGCCTGGCCGGTTACGCAGGGTACGACCAGTACTTTCCGTCCTCCTACATCAGCCGGTATGCATACGGTGGCAAGTACAACGTACCAGGCACTTACAATTACGGGTACCCCCAGAGATACGCGTACGCAGAGAAGGCTGCTGTCTACGACTATCCAGGCCTGCTGCTCTCCGACTACGTCTGAAAGAACCTTGTGCCCACGTGGAATCCATCGCCTCAAGTCCACTCAGGAACACTTGTGCTTGCGCAGATTTGTACGCTCAAACAGGAAGCAGAGAGGAAGCCTTGTTAAAATTCAAACACTTAACGTTCTGAATCCTTCTCAGTTACAGAGGTACTGATCAGTTAGTCGATGCAGAACTGTCGAAAGTACTTTTGGAAGAAAAAGCTAAAAGCATTTTCTAAATTCGAATTCAACTAACAAACCTGGAACTTTTTAAATTTCATTCACAAGCAATAAGCGGTAGAAGGATATGTGTATTAAAAACTGTTCGTACAAAAAATTTATTAATAAAAATACCAAATAAATTTTTGAACCAAGAATTCATTCTTTTAGATGTTGTTAGAGCAACTAAATTTCGCAATTTAACTTCATGAAATGAAGCTAGTGGTTGGTGTTCAAACATACATTTTCTGACTTCTACTTTATGAAGACACCTACTACTTGGATTGTGCCACAGATAAAGCTCTAATGTGATGTGATATTGAGATGTCGATAATATACTCTTACTTGACTGTGAAATGCTTTCCAATGTGACAATCCACGATGTTATTTCTTTAATATGTGTCTTTCGATTTCATTAAAAAATAAATAAGTTGCAGTGAGTTATTAATGATTCATTAATAATGCAAAGAATATTGTTTTTGTTTCCATCCGATATTCTCTGTTGGGAATTCGCAAATTTTAAAAATTGCAATTGTTCTATTCCTGTGAAATTAATAATAAATAAAGCAAAATTTTAATTATGATTCTTTTTTTCTTTCATTTTAATTACAAAGAATTCAACTCTTAACAATACAAAATAAATAAACGAAATAAATAATAACAAATATATTATATTTAAAAAAATTAAACTTATTGTTTGTTAAATTTTCTGAATATTTCTGTTCTACAAGATTGTTTTTTAAAGAACATTCTCAGAAATAATTTTGTCTATTTAACATGAAAACAAAACGACATCTGGCTAGATTTTGTAAATGAATACAACTTTTAAAATATCTCGTCTTCTACTACTATGGCAGCTTCAAACCAATAAATATATTCTCCTATTATTTTGGATTGAAAACTTTTCACTAATAAATAATATAAATCGTTAACATCAACGCCATCAAACAGCAGATACATTTTTCTCTGTTGTTACTCTGATCAAAATACATTTCGAAACTTTGAAATATTTAATAAAAGTGAGTTGAATGGTTTGCTTTATCAGCTTTTGTTGAATGCAAAAAACAATAAATTATGAAGGATTCTTAACCTTGTAGGGCATTATTAATACGTTCACTTTAAATATATAAACAAGCCATGTGCAAAAATATTTTAACTGATAAATGTCTGTCTTTTTGGGGCAAATTTTCAAAGAATTCATTTATCGATAAAAAAAATTCAATCTGAACTGTTTTAAATTTATTTTTATTCTACTAATAATACATAACGATAACACGTGACTTCATTTGAATCAGAATTCCAAAGCCCAAGCAACATTTCTTAGCGTTTAAAGATTTTAAGACTGATTACGTTTTTAGATTGATATTAAAGGAAGGATTGATATAAGCATGAATTATATGAAACTGAAGTCTTTTGTTTCATATAATCCATGCTTATATTGATAGCGAACAAACGTAAAAATTTAACAGATCATTTTTAAACATAGATAAGTTGACAGCAGTTTTCTATATTTTTAGCAAACAGCAAGATAAATAATTTCATCAGAAAGTCGTTAAACATCGGTGTTCTACTTATTGAAGCCACAAACAGTCCACCAATGCAAGTAGAAAGGATGAAATTTCCTTTTAAAGGTAACTGAGCCGCATTTGCTTATCGTATGGGAGAAAACTTGGAAAAGTCCCACCAGGCACCCATAATGTTGATAAGCTATTATGGGTGCTCACAATAACTAAAAATATGTCAATACATAAAAATTTGTTACATGACAAAGTACCTATTTGAAGGTTTCGCTTATTAATATTTGAATTTCAGCCTCAGTAAATTTATTCAAGAGGGTTCCCACTCGGTTAAGTTATTTTTGTTAAAGATTTGTAAATAAAGCTTATATAAAAGAAACTGTTTTCATGGGAATGGGAAATAAAAGAAAATGTTTTTCAGGATGGAGACCGACTGAAAAGAAATCTGCCAAAAAACAGGAATAGCTATTGATGAATTAGAAACAAAATTTTAACTAAAGGAATAGCGCGAAAATCGTCTCCTTTTCAGCGATACGTAATCTAATTAAAAATTTAGTCTCATACACAAAAGTCTAATAAAAGGGAATATTGCACCATGTAAATCACAGCGCAAGCACATTTTATTTTATATCGGTTGTTTTCCTTTTATCACAAAACGTTTTCAGGGAAAAAATATTTTTCAACAAAATTCCTCCGACATTTTATCCAATTCCTATTCCTTGGAGCTCGTTTCAATGAAACAGCGTTAATAAGATTTGATTTTTTTTTAAATACACAGTCCAGTCACATTAATTTGACCACCTGTCCAAAGCCAGAATAACCACCTTTGGCAGAGCTGACCGCTGCGAGATGTGCAGGAAGAGAGTCAATTAGGTTTCTGAAGGTGTTCACTGGGATGTTGAGCCATGCCGACTCCAGTAGCCTTCCGATTCCGTAGCATTCGTTCGTGGTGCACCACATGTGCCACGCCGCTGATTTTGGATAGTTCCATTTTGACATGCACGGTATACTTTTACCACGGCGGCACGCGAACAGTTCACAAAATTAGCCGTTTCGGAAATGCTTCCACCCTTGGCCCGAAAGCCAATAATCCTGCCTTTTGGATGTCGGATAAATTGCTACGTTTCTGCATTACGCCAACGATTGAAATGCTTTCCGATGCCCTATGACATCCTTTATATACATTCCACTGCAATGTGCTGCCCCATGCCTTTTGTGATTAGTTATTTCACGTTGACGCCGAAAGTAGGTGGTGGTCACATTAATGTGACTGGACAGTGTATTTTCATATCGAGCAAAAACAAACCATTTAAATTCTAAAAAAAAAAGAGATGTGAGCAAGTTATTTAAAAACGAAATTTTAATCGGAGTCTACAGGTTCTCCTTGCCGTCGATCTCCGAGAGCCAGTCCCCCACCTCCGACTGCCACTCCAGGTTGGAGTTGTCTTGCTCAGGGCCACTGTCTTGTAGTAGTACATGCCCGCGTAGGGAAAGCGGCCGTCCTTGGACTGGCTGGGGGGCACTACCCTCTACCTTCGGCCCCAAAACACCGATCTTCTGCTTCTCCTCTTCCCGGGTGGCTCCCTCGGAAGAAGCCCTGTTGAGTTTGCTGCAAGTAGAACAAGTAATATATAAAAAAAAAAAAAAAATGTTAAGTCAATTCCCACTTTTTTCACTCTATTGCAGAAAGTCCTTTATAAATAATTTTTCATTCATATTTTTTTTAAATTTATCTGGCGAAATCTATTTGTAGATATATGCAACTTAAATCTAAAAAAAAAACTAAAATTAATTAATTAAATTTAATGAATGAATTGATATTTGAAAAAAAAACTGCATTAAGATCCAATGTCATCCACTATAAGTTCAAAAAAAAAAAATGTATTCGAACTCGAGTGGATGAATAAAAAAGGGTTTTGTAAACGATTGAAAATTTGAACAAAATATAGATAGGGAGAGTGTGAGCTAATAGAAGGAATTGAAAAAAGAACATCCTTAGAGCAGAAGGGGTGTGTCGATCTAAGATCATTTTCTGCACACTTTAGGCTATCAGACTGGGACCCACAATTTAATGGGGATTCCGAACGTATAATAATAAGCATCCATGCCACCACTAGAATTCGAGCTTGAAATGCCAAAGGCCAGAGCGATAAGCACTTGGCCATCAGGCCACGTCTATGGAGCAGAAAAATTCGCTGGAATGCATTCAGTATCGAAATCGGAAAATGTCTTTCCCTTTCTTTTAATGGAGATTATTTGTGGATTGTTGCTGTTCTAAGGCAGTCGGCAATGCAGAGACAGTGAATCTTTTATGCCATAATCAAGGGCTGCACCGCTGCGACTCCTTGAGCACTACCCTGTGGTCACGAGAGAGGATAGATTGCATATAATATACAACTGCCCACAGTGGTCCCACTTCAGGGCCAAATTCTTCCCAGCGAACATTCTTGGTGCTAGATTGGAGCTTCTCCTCTTCAATCAAAAGAGCAAGCAAGGGCTGAGGGAAATAATGAGTGCCAAATTACAGGCCTCCCTCCAACTACAAGACGAGGACGACCAAGGTAACTAGCACTGCAACCTCTCTGCTAACTCCTTAATATCCAACCAAGATTAAATACACTATAACAACGACTTAACCAAATGTGAACTTTCTCTTAGAGACTATTTTGAACTATGCCAATATGAACTCTGATTTGGAACACTTATTTAACTAATCATCTAATTACACTGTTACAGTTTTTTTTTTAATTTCGCTGTATTTTAACCTATTTAACCCGGACTATTGTAACAACTTGGAAAAATTCCTTGGAAAAAATTTTGTACTCTGTATTCTTGTATTTGTATTTTGTTTTATTTTAATAAATGTGGCCTAGGTTTTAATCCCTGGAGGGGACGGAGCACGTTGAGAACGAGCCTAAACAGGTACGCAGATACTCTGTCTGAGTGGGACTATTGTCACAACATTGTTCCTTGGTCCTTCGGGCCAGGACGGTTTTAATCCTTGAAATTACCCAGGAGGGCGGGGGGCGTGTAACGTGAAGATAGGCTACGCACGCGAGTCACACTATCCCCGCAGCGCTCTAAGATGATTGTAGCCATTCGGCCATCAGGCCCCACTTGTAAATTTTAAGGAAAAAAAAACGCATGGGAGTATCAATTGAATTTATTTGATACGGTTTATTCTCTCCTCAACGGTTGACCTTTCTTGTGTTTAATTCTTATTTTTAACGTGAATTTTTGCATAAAGACTGAGAAGGAATTTTGATAATATTTTAGGAATTTTCCTGCAACCTTAATCGGCATCCATTTGTATCTTTAATGTATTTGTTCAGAAATCGTTGCTCGAACACATCAAAGATAATGTATGATAAAATCCCCACTCTTGCACAGGATGCCGATACTATTTTCTTCATGAAAAAAAAATTGGAACTTTTCTTGTAGCCTTTCATTAGGGGAATTTTATGATTTCACGAAGGAATCAATATTAAAACGACTTGAGGGGATTTTTTTAATTTTAATTTTAATTAATTTATTTTTTAGACTTTTTTTAATCATTCAATGTTCTAGCGAGAATAAAAATAATAATAATTTTTGCCTTAATTTTTAAACCATTATATTTAAACATATTTTTAAATATTCTTTAAAAATTGAGATACTTATTTAAATGTAGATAATAGCAAACAACATTCATTTTAACATTTCATGGAATTCAATTTTTTTAAACACATGTGAACGTCTCATAGAAGTAGCAATATCCACAACTAAATGCGATGGAAACTTATTTGGATTTGACGACATCATAAAAAATAAATTATAGTTTAAAAAAACTAAAAAACACTCTTTTAGAGTTAATCAAACTACAAAGTAAAAAATAATTGTTAACATAAGAATAAAATGACTGACTAGAAAATGAATGTCACTGTTCTAAAAGCGTGTGGTGCTTTGTATGACATTTTTTAACTGACTCTGCATTTCGAAGTGAAACTAGTGAAAAATTATCACGATTGATATGGAGCACCCCACGCTTTTAGAACAGCGACATTCATTTTCTCGTCAGTCATTTTATTCTTATGTTAACAATTATTTTTTACTTTTTAGCTTGATTCATTCTAAAAGCGTGTTTTTTATTTTTTTAAAACTATAATTTATATTTTAATTTTTAGTTTCATTCACTCTAAAAGCGTATTTTTAAACTAAAATTTATTTTTTGTCGGATTCCGGGAGCATATTCAATTTTAAGTTTCGTCTTTTCGGTGTATGTCAAATATTATAAATTTCATCTAGTGCGCTCAATGCGTTTTCAATATCTTTCACTTTTACAGCATTTTCTGCCCACCACATTCAAGCCGCCGGAGGAACTACTCGAGTGCATATAAAGTGCTTGAGGATTGAAATAACTGCTTGCACTCCATTAAATTTAATGGAGTGCAAGCAATCATTAAAAATATGGAAATCCATATAAAAATAATACATTTATTTCTTAATTTTAAGGCATTTAATTATCTTATTCGACAAAGTTTGTTCTGTCGTATTTGAAATCGGTACGAACTGTAAAAATTGTTCACTTTGTTGCACAAATCTGCCTACTGGCAGATTTCGAGATAGGAGATAATTTTCGGTTTACTTTTTACTTAAGGTTGTCAACCCTACGCCGAACAGTTATGTTATATCGAGTCCTAAGAATTAAAGTGGATTCCGAACCGCTCCAAACATCCCTGGCACCGCCGGCACACTGTACCACCGAAAGCCAGAGCGCTAGTCAGTCGGCCATCAGGCACCCATTATTAATATTGGTAAAGACAAATAAAAAAGGAAATATGAAAACTTTTCAAAAGAATTAAATAAAAAATCGAATAATATTCTAGAAGTTATTTCTACGTGTTTCATTGACATCAATTGCTCTCAGATTTTTTTTTTTTTTTTTTTTTTTTCACTTTCAAATAACCATTTATAAAACATGAAGATTTAAACAATATTGAATTTATTATTAATATAGTTTTTAAATTCTAATCTTCAAACGAAACTTTCATTTGCAAACTGTGTTCAATGGACACAGCTCGTAGATGAAAGCTCCTGGAAATGGATTCCTTCTCCGCCCAAAGAGCTCGGCGAAATTCAATCCATTTCATGCAATGTGGCCATTCAAATAGAATTATTGTTTTAGGAAATGATGCACTGAAAAAATTGTTGGGAGGACTAAAAATAAATTATAGTTTAAAAAAACTAAAAAACACGCTTTTAGAGTGAATCAAACTAAAAAGTAAAAAATAATTGTTAACATAAGAGTAAAATGAATGTCACTGTTCTAAAAGCGTGGGGTGCTCCATATCAATAGTTGTAATTTTTCACTAGTTTCATTCCTAAATGCAGAGTTAGTTTAAAAATGTCATACAAAGCACCCTACGTTATTAGAACAGCGACATTCATTTTATTCTTATGTTAACAATTATTTTTTACTTTGTAGTTTGATTAACTCTAAAAGAGTGTTTTTTATTTTTAAACTATAATTTATTTTTTACCTTTTAGTTTGATTCACTCTAAAAGAGTGTTTTTAAACTATACTATTTAAATAAGGTCCCAGTACGGAGGACTGTAACCATAGTTCTTACAATAATTTAATTGTGAGTAAAACAAAGGCTAAATGCGAATAGGTCGAGCCAGCCAGAATTCGAACACGGAATCTTCTGAGCCGTAGACAGGTGCGTTATCCGTTGTGCCACGTGCGTTTGAATGTCTTAGGTGCTTTCATTCTACATGGGTTCAATTGCTCTTCATGAGTTAAAATAAAATCACTCATCCTGGTGATCCTAATCATGAAGAGATAATAAACTAATCAAAATATTTTAGTGTCCTTGATAAGACTCCAACGTTTCAATTAAATCTGATCGCTTAAAGAAGGGCAAAATCGAGCCCAAAGAATCAGTTACAAACAAACAAACGAACAAACATATAGGTGAAACTAATAAAAGTGTATTAAAAATGTTAAACCTGACAGCAGGTACTAGAATAAATGAAATGTTACCGGTAGACAATCAGCACGGTCAAAAAACACAGCAGGGCTACTGACATGATGCCGGCCACCTCCACCACGTGGGGCCCCTCGGCCCCCTCTCTCTCTCCAGGGTGGCAGGACCCTCTCGAGGAGGGCGTACCTGTCCATCGGTGGGAAGACATCCAACCTCTCGAAGCGAGGTCTCACCTCGATCTCAATCGTCTTGGCCGACGTAGAGTGGGCGGCTTCTTCGGTGGGCCGATCGGTGGTGTCAGTTCTCGGGGTGCTTTTTGTCGATGTAGAGCTTGATACTGGGCTGATGGAATCGATAAATTTCTCTAAACTATCTTCATCGAAACTGTTGTCAATTGCACTTGACCTCTTACCGTTTTCTTTTATAGGTTCTCTGTCTTCCTGTTGCTTTGTATGCGATGGAAAAATTACACTGTCCATGGAGTGGTCTGCGGTTGCTCTATTTTCTGAAGCATCTCTGTGAAACGTTTTACCGTCAAATGGGTTCTGGTTTGCATTGAAACTGATGGGCAGTCTAGCAGAGAGAACACCGTTGCTGTTGCTGTCAGCGTCCCCTCTGTAGCTCCACTCTGTTGTGTTTTTCTCCGGCTTGCTCTTTCTCAGATTTTGCTGGTGCACGTATCTGACGTCGTCGAAATTCTCTGACGGCGTGTCGTGGAAGAACTTGAGCAGTGGGCTGAACCTGGATCTCTTCTGTCGAGGATGGCGGCGCGTCTTCTGCATCCGGTGCCTGTGTCTTCTTCTGCGCCTGGGAGGGGTGGGACGCGGAAGATCTTTGTTCGAAAGAGGCTTCAGCTGATTGGTTTCGATAATGGTTATCTTATGAAACACCTTGCCCTGTTTTTTGGGGGCCTTTTTTTCCATGACCATCTTGAAAACGTCCTGGACGTCACTTCCGTTCTTGGTGGCGAGGGCCTCCTCTTTGGGACTAGGCGTCACGTTGGTGAAGTTGTCCACCCTCATCTTGCCGTCCTCCCCCGACAGGGCCAGGTACTGCTTTCCTATGGGGACGCGGGGTATGTTCTTGGGGGTGCTGCAGGAGTTTCTGGACCTCTTCGGACTTGCGCTTGTTGTTCGGACTTTCCACCAGCTTTATGAGCAGGTCCGGATCTTCCGTGTTCAGGCCCAGGGTCTTCTTGCCCAGGTTGAGCAGCTGCAGGGCTTCCTTGAGGGCGTCCTTGTCCTCAGACCTTGGTGGCGTGGGCGGGTTTGAGGTTCGACCGTCCCTTTTTAGGTGACGGCGGTGATAGCATTCGATTTTGTTCAGGCAAATTAGCCACGCCCAAAGACACAAGATCCAGTATTTCATGAATTCTGGTTCCTTAGCAGATTGAATTATTTTATTCGTTACTGAATTTTGAAGATATTCTGAACAATGCACCTAATAAACGTAAAAAAAAAAAAAAAAAAAAAAAAAACATTACCATTTCAGCATAAACTTTTTCAACAGGATGAAATTTAATACATTAACTTTTCAAAATTTTAACTTAACTTTCTCTTTAAATTTATGAGATCTATTATGATTCTTTCAAAAATATATGTATGTAAAATTACGATATATTATAAATAAATATTTCAATAAAATAGAATTTTAACATTTTACAACAATTTCACATTTTTGTTGTATTGCGGAAATCTCTTAGACAACTGCTCGCTTTGAAATATACAAAGCGTGTATTTTAATATCTTTGAAATTTCTTAAAAATTAATAAAATATCAGTTGAATAAAATGTTCTCGTAAAACTTTCTACAAAGTTAAGTAAGTAACAAAGTTAAGTTTAAGTAACAAAAGTTAAGTAAGTAATTTTTGTATTTTTATATTGCCAAAGCAAATTTTACAGCTGAAAAATGTAGCAAAAATATAATGATTAATAATTAATGTTTAAAATTTTGGAGAAGTTTAAGTACAATATTTTTATAATATAATAAAGAAAAGGGGGCTCTGGCACTCGGTGTCCCGACGGTATCATGGATGATTTTAGTAATTCGGAATCCACTTTAAACCGAAAGTATCGGTCTAATATGACTGTAGAAAGTTGGGCGTAGGCCTGAAAATCCTGCCCCATAAAATGAAAACATCTCCTGTCTCGAAATCTGCCAGGCCTTGGTCTTTCTTCTGTTGCGCCAAAAAGAA
This sequence comes from Caerostris extrusa, assembly GCA_021605095.1. NCBI lineage: Eukaryota > Metazoa > Arthropoda > Arachnida > Araneae > Araneidae > Caerostris > Caerostris extrusa. The sequence continues at coordinate 87,685 of BPLR01018087.1, read as the reverse complement.
GAAGAAACAAAGATGAAAAAATTCTTTCCGCAAAAACCTAATTTTTTTATATATGTATTGTTAAGCATCATTAACTTGCGATAATTTAACTAATGAATAGATTTTTGAGAATCTATTTCCTTCACACGAGAAAATATACCATGTCAGTGCAACTATCATGTGAAATGAGAGGTATTTCAGAATTTAATTTCTGTAGAAAACGAATCTCCCAATTTTGCTTTCTGCTGCTTTTAATCTTGTGTCTACTTTTCATGGTATTCGTGGCAGTATTCTTTTTCGTTAAGCTCGGGGTGTCAGTGGGAAACACATTCAAAGGTCTATGCAATAAAACCATTAGGTACAAGGGAAGTATTTTTTAAATTTACACGCAAAATGTAACGCGAAAGTGAGCATTTAACACTTAACGGTTAACCGTTGCAGAACAGGTGAAAAAACTTGTTTTACATTAAGATATATTTTTAGCTACAAGTGCTGTTGAAGTGATTGAAATCTTCGTTTGCGATACAAAATTATACTTCTGGATACACATGTCGAAAAAAGGCAACAACAACAAAAAAATTAGCCTGTGTTAATGACACACAGATAAAATGATAACTTGTGGACTTTATTTGTTGACTTATAATGATAATAATGACTTAATGATAATGATAATAATGACTTATGATGACTAATAACTTAAACTATAGCTATTCACAAATGAAGATGTTTAAGAAATTGCAGCTGTTAAGCATATTCTTAGATTAATTTAGTACTATATTTACAGTAAGAAGTCTACAGAAATGAACTTCCTACTATTGAATCTCAAAATTCTAATCTTGGTTCGACAATTTAAGTAATTGCCAACCTAATACATGAAATCATCCGCTTTTAATTAAATTTCTCTAATTGTCCCTTCATTTAATTTGAGGATCACGAATCACCGCACAAATCGAGGATCATTCGATCAATTCAAGCAATTTCGAGTTGATTCATTGCAACTTGCGGAACTGAGATATATCACGTCAATGTACTACTGTGTCCCAAAAGTAAGACCAATTTCGAATTTTAAATTCCCGGCGCTTATGGAATTTTAATTTTTTTTTTTTTTCTTTCATTTTTAGGTTGCTGGCACTGTCCTTGACATCTGTGTGAAATTTGACGTCAAAATATTAATTTTGAGTATTAATATTAATTGTTAATTGTTTGATATATATATTAATTGTTTGAGTTACGCTTGGCTTTGTGAGACGCTAAAACTGATTCCGGTGATTTTTGAAATGTCTGAATTCATTGAGCAAAGAACTTGCATTCAATTTTGTTTGCGGAAACGTATAGAATGTTTCAGAATGCATTCTGTGAGCCTTCCTTTATCGGAAAGAAATGTTTACAAGTGGTATAAACAGAAGGCAGAGAATGCGTTGAAGACAAAGAGCCCTCTGGTCGACTACCAACCTCAAAGTGTCTGGATTTCTCTGGAGATGAAATATTTTGGTTGGCTATGCAATTAAGGACTCACTCCTTCTTGGTTGTATCGAAGACCCGCATTTTACAAGCAGCGACTCGGCGATTCCCCTCGCCTACACCACACGATCTTGACAAAGAACCAGGGTGCGGACCACCAAAAGAGTTTTGAACATCTTTCACGGATGACACAGCACGAGCTTTTCTAAGTCACACGCATTTTGATTTGTGAATGATTGCAAACAGCCCACGCCTGTGAAAAACAAAGTTCCCCTACGAATTCCATCTCTCCGGCGATGCTGCCACTCTAAAGATAGAGACCACTCTAAGTTTCACAAGGGATATCTTTTTTAATGGAGTTTATTTTTATAATCATCTGCGATCCACTGGACTTTTCTGCCAACTTGCTTTCTTTCTCCACTGGAACTTTCTTTCTCCGCCAATATCTTTCTCCTCTGGACTTTTTGCCAATTTGTGTAAGATAATGGCTGAAAATTTCAAAACAAATGATCTAAAAAAGATGGCTTCAAAATTTCATCCTTTTTAGATCCTTTGCGCCTTTCAATGGATTAACCCTCGTCAATATAATCTTTTCAATCAAAACAGATGTTATTGTTTGAATTTTTCTGGTTTGATCAGTGAAAAGTTTTTAGTCAGCTATTAGTAGTTATTTGGGGTCATCAGAAAACTATGTCAATGTTTTTCGGAACTGAAAAAGGGTACATTTCGTCCACAAAGATTCCTTCATTTGCTCTTCTCCAAGGCCCTTTTTTTATTTGACTTTACACTTCTTTTCTGTGAGTTTTACGGTAGAGTTGTGACCCAAAGAATCTTTGCTTCTGGGGTGTCCTTATTCATCCATAGAATCGCTCTCACTCTCTTTCTCTTTCTCATTTTGAGACTCTTACTAGACTTTTTCTTTCTTTTTTTTTAAGTTTGATTATTTACTGGTAAAAGATAAATTTAAAAAAAAAAATTCTTTAAATAGACAATTCACGTGGTTTTTTTTTTTTTTTTTTTTTTTTTTCCTTACTCTTGAAATCGCTATGTCAGCGAAACTATTCTTATTTATTTTTTGATATCTGCTTTTAAAAAAAAAATTTTTCTCTTGAAGCTATTATTAGTTTCAATAATTTCCTTTTGGTGTAGTTAAATGTAAGAACTCTTTCACTGGCGTGATATGGATGATGATGATGTGTCTTGTAACCAAATATATCAAATTTATGACCATCGCTTCCTTCTTATTTGAGCCAAATGTTTTTCTTTCTGTAAAATGAAATCGAGATATACCAGTTTCATCGGTTTAGGACTCGAATCGTACTCGTAGGAATTGTTTTAATTTTACCCTAATAAGTAGCACGCTGCCTTACCGAACAAGAGGGTGGCATGACGCCCTAGTGGCAAGCGCTCTGGCCTTTGCCACCATAGGCTTCATATTCGAATCTTGAAGGTAGCGTGGATGTTTGTGAGTGATTCGGAATTCACTTATTAGCAAAACACTTGCAAAAAATGACACAAAAGCAAAATTTCTTTGCAAAAAATGACAGTAGAGCGACATACCGAACTAAAGGGGCTCAGTTCGAAGCCCGATAAGTGACGCCGAAGTGAAAATTCCCGTGTTTTTACAATAACGGGGCCGCAGATAACAATAGATCCGGAAGTTCTCTCAGATGTGGGAAGATGAAAAGGATGTCGTTCTCCTGATTGAGATGGTACATATGAATGGATGAGATGGTATTGAGATGGTACATATGAATGGATGGATGGTATTGAGATGGTACATATGAATGCATGAGATGGTACATATGAATGCATGAGATTGTACATATGAATGCATGAGATGGTACATATGAATGGATAAGATGGTATTGAGATGGTACATATGAAGGGATGAGATGGTATTGAGATGGTACATATGAATGCATGTGATGGTATTGAGATGGTACATATGAATGGAGGAGATGGTACATATGAATGGAGGAGATGGTACATATGAATGGATGAGATGGTACATATGAATGGATGAGATGGTATTGAGATGGTACATATGAATGGATGAGATGGTACATATGAATGGATGAGATGGTACATATGAATGCATGTGATGGTATTGAGATGGTACATATGAATGCATGAGATGGTATTGAGATGGTACATATGAACTTGATGATTGTTGAATGATTGCTTGAACTCTTACACTTCTGGGTGTAATAGTCCAAACAATCATTAAGGTCATGCCTTGTGTTTCCTCCTCGAATGAGTTAAACTCGCACACACGGCCAAAGAATAACCACCTTCTCGTGTAGTTTTCATACAATATCAGTACAGTTAAAACTCCAACTAATTCAGAGAGCCTATTCAATGCTTAATGTAGCTTGTTCGAAAATGAACAATTACAAGGACTGATCGATAATTTATTTTAAATGAATGCAGAATAAAACAGTCTGCGTCCTTTTGTGTTAAATTTGAATAAAATGATTCCTTTATTTTAAAATTATTCCTTTTTTCTATTCATGAATTTGCCACGTCGAGGAAATGTTACTTCGCCTTCACGAATCCTTCCCGCCTGTGGTATGATCAGCTGCTCTCTCAATTTGACGAACGGGGGAAATGTATCACTAAAATCTCACAAAATGGAGCTCATTTCGCGAGAAACGGCGTCCGCGAGCCACCTCGAGAACAAACAAAAAACGGCTGGAAGCACCCCGAAGAGGCTCACGACTGTCGGTGGACCCATCAAAAGCGAGTTTTTTTCATACGGAAAATATATATATATATACATATCTAATCATTCAGTTTCTAGAACAATTGACTTTGAAAATCCTCAGACCTAATAGATTCAGACTGTGACCTAACCATTGAGCTATTGTTTTGCTTCAGATCAGCACACTATGATCTGTAACATGCTTCCGGTTTTTTTTTTTTTTTTTTTTAATTTTACGTATTAGTTGTTTAGTTGTTCGTATTAATATTTTTTTCTTATTTCAATGGTTGGTAGTCGAATCAAATGGCGTTTGATTTCATTCTTCAGAGAAAATTTTACAAAAATATTCCATTTTTTTCAATAGGGCTATGTTTCTTAAAGAAACAACAACTAATGATTAAAAGTTTATTAATTTTCCTTTAAAAACATCAGAAATACGGTTAAATGTGTAAGATTATGTAATGTGTTTAAATGTGTAAGATTATGTAATGTGTTTAAATGTGTAAGATCAAAATATGTATTAAGATTAACACACAAAATCCACCCTTGCACCTCCATCCCTCCAATGCACGTGTTGAAAAATACAACTACTAACAGTAAAATCTAATGCAATGAACACATAAAAGAAACTGGGATTGAACTTTTATTTTAATGTAAAGAAAAAAAAAAGTCCGTTTTTCAAGTAATACACATTTTGAGAACTTTCATGGGTGTTCCAGTAGGTTCCGACACACTGCTTCTGGACATGCATTTTTGAACAGCGGTAAAAAAAAAGTTTGTTTTTAAATTTTTCTATTTAAAAAATTCGCTTTGTAAAGCATGCAATCGCGAACAGCAATTACTCTTGATTAAATAAAGAAAATGGTTGAAATAGTAGAATAGTTCATAAAATCGGTTATTTAAGAATCATATATTAGATTTTTTTTTTTCTTCCTAATCAGCCTACACAAAATAGAGCAAGCAGATGCTTTCTCGGATATTTTTTTATTGAAGTCAGAAATTAATAAAACAACTAATCTAAATGTATAAAAACTCAAGAACTGATGAGAACCAAAATGTTTTCGGAGTGGCTCGTCCAAAATTGCAGATGCCGTGTAGTAATAAATTAATTCCAAATATTAATTCCTTAATTAAATTAAATTAATTAATTTCAGTTTGTTTTTTCTTAGATTTAAGTTGCATGTATCTACCCATAGAGGGCACCAGATAAACTTAAAAAATGAATGAAAATTATTTATAAAGGACTTTCTGCAATAGAGTGAAAAAAAAAGTAGGAATTGACTTAAATTTTTTTTTTTTATATTACTTGTTTTGTAGGTAGAATTATTCCAATTGAGTAAAAAATAGGACACGTTTGATTGTGAGATTGTTGTTGTTGTTGTTGTTGTTGTAATGCAGCTGGCAATGCTGATATGGTTCATCTTTATGCCATAAGCAAGGGCTGCACCGAAGTTTATTCATTGAGCACTACCCAGGCGAGCGTGTAGCTTGAAGATAAGCTACGGACGCGAAGTAACAATGCCTCTTGTGAGATTGTATCGCACATTTTTCTTTTTTGATTCTGTTACGTCGAAACCCAGGTTCTCCTTCATAGGGAGGTCAACGCCCTATGTCCAGAAAAACATCCTGTCTGTGGAGGTGTCTGGCAGGGGGTGAGCTGACGGGAGAGAGAGAGAAAAGAAGGGAGTGTAAGAAGGGAGTTGAACTTCTGCAACCAAAGAGAAAGGTTGTGTGAGCAGTGCATCTTTCGAGCTTTATGGCTGCGTAAACTAAATGAGTTGAACAACTACGACCAACGAGAATGGTCGTGTGGCAGTGCATCTTCGAGCTTGATGGCTGCCTAAATAAAGGAATTAATTTATACAGTCCATTAAATTCTTCGTGTCTGTGTCGAAGATTACTTGAGTTTATTTTGTGACCGAGCTATCGAACATTTTGGTCCAGTCTCCCGGAGACGGATTAGTTGAGCATTGAGATAGAGTGATCCATTGGATTTCCACGAATCGTTGGCTGCATTCTACCATGAGTTCGGTAGGTGAAGTTCAATAATTCTAATGTGTTGGACATTTAGCTTGATTTAGTATATAATGTTGAATTAAAGTGTTTAGTTTGACAGGTTTTGTTAAGTTCTGCAGTGCATTGTTTGAGTGAATGTAAGTGAATAAACAATGTCTGTTTCTTTAAATCTAAAGAAGGATGAGCTAAAAGAGATAGCGGAAGAGATGGGCTTAACCATTCCAGTCAATGCTAGAAAAATAGATTTGATCAACCTAATCAAATCCAGTCATGTCTATAGAAGCAGGATTGAAATAGTGCGCAATCTTGTGGATGATGTTTTAGAAGAAAGGAGGGAAAAGAAACGAGAAAAGTGAAATTAAATTAGAATTAGAGAAAGAAAAATTCGAGAGAGACAAACGAGAAAGTGAAATTAAATTAGAATTAGAGAAAAAAATTCGAGAGGGACAAACGAGAAAGTGAAATAAAATTAGAGATAGAGAAAATTCATTTGGCCGAACTTGAAAAAGAGTTGGAACTTGAGAAATGGAAAAGGGATTCAGCTAAAACTTCCCAAATTAGCTATAATAAAGGAGTGAGTGATGACTCTTTGTCTTCCTCAACTGAAGAGGAGTCATGGCCCAATAGTTTAGATTCTTCAACTTCTAATAAGAAAAATGTTACTTCATTATCAGTTGTGAAGCCAACATCAAACGTGTGTAATCTTACTCCCCGACCAATTTCCAATGTTTATAATTCAAGTTATTTTGCGTCAAATACTTCTGCACAGCAAAATAGTGCAAAAATTGACAATGTTCCAGAAAAAGGTGTTTCTAACAAAGTCAGTACAAAAGAGAATTTGAACGAATCCAAGAAATCAAGTGATTCAAACAGCAACACTTCTCGCCACCAAACTCGAACCTCTCATATTCCTTCAACAACATCATCTGTATTAGAAGCAAGTAAAGAGAAACCTAAATCTATTGAGTCTCGCAGTGTAAAACCTGTAGTTCCTTCTAAGACTGCATTACCTGTAAAGCCTATGATTTCTAATCAACCACGTACTTCTGTGAAAGAAAATTATATTGAGGAGAGAGATATTGGAAATTCAAATCTTATTCTTCAGAATACTGTGTTTGGCTTTGTGGTGTCTGGGTGCAGCACCACAGGAAATGTAAATAGAGAACATTGTGGACTATCCACAGATAAAGTTGATTTTCCATTGAAAAAAATTTGGCCTGTTGAAGGGTTTGAGAAATTGGAATTAACAAGTGATAGTGAAAATTCTATATGCGAGAAAATAATTGAGGAAAAAGTACCAGATGCTACTCATGCAACTCATCATGGTGTTTACCGGTCTGAGAAATTACGAGTATTTAATTGTTCCTCAAAGACCATGAATGGAGCTACCATCAATGGATCAGAGATAAGAGTGGACCCATACCGAGGTGGTGGAGTTAAACGAGGAGACCGTGGTGATGGAGACTGTGGAGGAGGAGAATACCTTGGAATCAGACGAGATGGTTTCCGTTATGGAGGAGGTAGAGGAAGCAGATATGATAAACCATCATTTGGAGGTGTTGGAGTCTACAAGAGTTCAAGCTACAGGAGTCGTTCAACTATGGGACCGTCCAAGAAACAGAGGTGGCTGGTAAGGAAATATGCCCTGAACAACAAATGCCATTGCCGAACCTCAACTGTTCGTGTGAGAGTATAACATCTGTTACAGTTGGTGTTTAATATGCTTCAATGGTCCTCAACGTTTAATTTGAGAATTCATCAACTACTTTTGTGAATGTGCCTTGAAGCTTAAGACATCTTATTGCAGTGAGTCGAAATCAAGTGATTAAAAGACTTTCGTGCTCATCAGAGTTGCTACAATTCATCGATTTTCATCTGATTTCCAGTGATACCACATTAGGTGAGACCAGAGTTCCTGGCTGGAGAAAAGTATCCTGATCAACTGATCCAGATCCTTGATAAACAGGACGAGAACTTTTCTGAACTGAGTGATCCAGTGTTGGTGAGAACAAATTGTTTATGAAACAAGTGACTGAAATTTCATGAACTATTTATTGAGTTTAAGTAATAATTATATAAAAGTTTAAGTATTTAAGTTACATATTTAGATTTATTAAAAATACCAAGTGTTTGTCATTTAAATTAAATTATTCAATTGATAATTTATTTATATTGATAATTTACATATTATTATTGTTTAGTTATTCATGCATGATAAAAATTAATATTGCTGAGATATTTCTAGTAAAATCTATTCAACAAGAAAAGTTTTCAAAAGTCTATTGAAAGATAAGAAACTTATGTCGAAGAGTAAATTAAAATCTTTAAATCCCCTTTTAGATTTAGATGGAATCTTAAGAGTAGGTGGACGTTTGAGTAATGCGGAATGTAGTTGTGATAAAATACACCGTATAATTTTGTCTGAAAATCATGCATTTACTGAGATGTTAATTCTTATTACCATATATAATATTTCATGTAGGATTATCTGCTCTTTTGTGTCATGTACGTGAGAAATTCTGCCCTATAGGTGGAAAATCTATTTGCAGAAAAATAGTGCATAAATGTGTTATTTGTTTAAAGTAAAAATCTATAGTGTCAACACAACTAATGGGTAGTTTACCGAAAGATAGAGTTACCTTGAATTATCCATTTAATGTTTCAGTAGTAGATTTCTGTGGACCATTTTTGGTTAAAATTGGTAAACAAAGAAAGAGTATTGTGTGTAAAATGTATGTATGTTTATTTGTTTGTTTTGTATTTAAGGCAGTGCATATTGAGATTGTTTCTGATTTATCATCCGAATCCTTTATAGCTGCTTTAAAAAAGATTTATTGCACGTTGAGGCAAATGTGCTAAATTATACTCTGATAATGCAAAAGAATTTTATAGGTGCGAACAGAGAAATTCAAAAGTTTCATGAGTTAGTGATCAATCCTGATATGAAGTTGTCTTCATATTTATGTGAAGTAGGTAATGAATGGAAATGTATTCCCCTCGAGCCCCAAATTTGGTGGTCTCTGGGAAGCGGCCATTAAATTATTTAAGTTTCATATTAGAAGAGTAGTTAAAGGTGCTAGTTTAAATTATAAAGAGTTTAACTGTATGTATACAAACTGAAGCAATTTTGAATTCTAGACCATTGAGTCCAATTTCTACTGATAGTGATAACTTCGAAGTTTAACTCTAGCCCATTTTTTGATTAATAGATCAATGAACGCTATTTTAGAGCCTAATTTAATTGATTAAAAAGATAATAATCTTAATAAGTGGCAAAGGGTAACTAAAATAGTTCAATTAGTGTGGAAAAAATGGCACCGTAGCTTTTTAAGTGAATTGCAACAAAGCAATAAATGGGTCGTTGAAAAAGACAATGTAAACATTGGTGATTTAGTGCTATTGGTTGATGATAATTTACCTACTTACAAATGGTCTCTAGGCAGAATAATTGATATTTATTATGGTGTTCATAATAAAAAAATTAGAGTACTTAATAAAAACCCAGAGTGGAATTTTTAAGAGACCAGTATCAAAAGTGTGTGTTTTGCCTATGCCAGAGTAATTTCCTTTAGAGTGCTTTTGTTTATATTCATGGTATTATGTTTGTAATTTGTTAAATATAGTACAATGTATACATATATATATTCATTTTCAATGACTTATTATATGTTTAGAATTGTTAATTTTGTATGTTAGAATGATTTATTGTATATTATTGAAATGATTTATTGTATATTATTGAATGTTTAGTAAACATGTCAATGGGTGGCGGTATGTTACGTCGAAACCCAGGTTCTCCTGCATAGGGGAGGTCAACGCCCTATGTCCAGAAAAACATCCTGTCTGTGGAGGTGTCTGGCAGGGGGTGAGCTGACGGGGAGAGAGAGAGAGAATGTAAGAAGGGAGTTGAACTTCTGCAACCAAAGAGAAAGGTTGTGTGGCAGTCTATCTTCGAGTTTGATGGCTTGATCTGGAGTTGAACTTCTGCAACCAAAGAGAAAGGTTGTGTGAGCAGTGCATCTTCGAGCTTGATGGCTGCATAAACTAAATGAGTTGAACAACTACGACCAACGAGAATGGTCGTGTGGCAGTGCATCTTCGAGCTTGATGGCTGCATAAGTAAAAAGTTCAATAAGTGTAACCAACGAGAAAGGTTGTGTGTGGCGGTCCATCTTCGAGCTTGATGGCTGCCTAAATAAAGGAATTAATTTATACAGTCCATTAAATTCTTCGTGTCTGTGTCGAAGATTACTTGAGTTTATTTTGTGACCGAGCTATCGAACAGTTTCTTCTCAAGAGTAAGTTTGTAATCTTTTCTTTGGCAAAACTTTATAAAAGGAAATACATTGCATTCGCCAAAGCCAAACATACTTGACAGTTTGTACTTGACATTGAGATTTAGGCTATTGTCCACAAACAAGCAAACAAAAAAAAAAAAAAATCTCATAAACACGGAAATATCAAACATTCTCCAGATAAATAACAAACAAAAGACACTATTCACCCTATTTTTGTAAAAAAAAAAAACAATTTTCAAAGAAAGGGTTTATTGAATTTCTTACATGTTTCAGTTCTTGTCCTATTTTAAGCTGTCCGCGATACAAAGAAATGATTCCTTTGTTCGTAAAGTTCTAATTAGTCAGCTTATATATCCTCAGGCTAAAGAGTGCGTGAACGTTCTCTTTAAAACAGAAATTGTAGGCATCTGTCTCGGCAGAGATTGTCCGCAGAACAGGAGGAATCGTTGGAAGGCAACTGTCCATTCGAAGACAATTTTGCTGTTTCGGTCAGCAGCATCAGATCGCGTGAGGATTCGGAATCTTCGGAAAAAAAAGAGGCGTTTCAAAAAGTGGAGAAACCCCTCCAATGAGCCAAATCCATGTGAGAAAATGAATTGCCACTCATAACACTTTAACATGGATAGTTATTAAAATTTTAATGATTAGATTGCAAAGCGATTTTAGCAATTGCAAAAGAAATAGGGTTGAAAGAAAACAAGTAATATAAAAAAAAAAAATTTTTTAAGGCCAATTCCTACTTTTTTTCACTCTATTGCAGAAATTCCTTTATCAATAATTTTATTCATATTTTTAAGTTTATTTGGCGCCCTCTATTTGTAGATACATATGCAACTTAAATCTAAAAAAAAAAAAAAAAAAAAAAAACTAAAATTAATGAATTAAATTTAATTACTGAATTAATATTTGAAAAAACTGTATCAACATCCAGTGTCATCCACTACAAGTTCAAAAAAAATGTATTTGAACTGGAGTGGAGGAATTAAAAGTGTTTCATGAACGATTGAAAATGTAAACAAGCTATATACAGGAGAGTGTGAGCTAATAGAAGGAATTGAATGAAGATCGTTACCATCTCGATCCTCATTTTCAATAATCTTGATCAATAACAATATATATATATTGAAATAAGGCGAGTTGGGTGAATCGGAAAGTATTTGCCATTGCTCAAAATAAGACCCCAAAATCCCATCCCCATTGTAGCCGCACGAACTGCGTCAGTCATTTCCCTGCTGCCCCTGACCTCTGAAAACGGTTGCACTCTTTCGAGAAGAAAGGGGAAGAGGGTAGGGGGAGGGCTGGAAGCAGAACTCGTCCGGTCGGGTCCGATGAACCCTCGCCGTGCGAGAGCGTACAGAAGTTATTGCGACATCCGCTCTTCCGCGTTCTCTCACGCGAGCAGAGCGGCCGTGGAGAGCAGGCGAGCGAGGATGCTGTCGACCATCGCCAGGGCCATGTTCCCCTCCGTCACGCCCTTCATCAACATGATCATGGAGTCCGAGAAGACGACCGGGAAAGGTGAGCCCTTCGCATCCCTCATAGGATCAGCCAGGGTATCTCCCTGCAAAACGCGTGACAAAATTGATTCTCGACCGAAGCGAGTCTCTCGGACTACCTTAAGGCAGAGATGGGCAAAAACCACGGCCCGACGGAAGGTTCTATCCGGCCCACGGATGGAATTTTAATTAATTATTTAATTTAATTTTTCGGAATTTTAATCCGAGGCAAATTAAAAGAAATATATTATATATCCATCTTCTTTTCTACTTTGATTAAATATTATTAATATTATTTTTTCTTCCTTTTTTCCAAATGACTGATGATCTTTTTACTTTCTCTATTTTTGTTCTACAAAACATTAATCGACGGAAATAGCAAGCACAGACAGCTTTTTCGATCGGTAAAGTGTTAAAAGCGGAAGTTCTTTGTTAGTTATAGCTGTAGATTGGCGCCAACAAGTTTTACAAATTTTCTCAAATTTAATATTTCACTACCAGAAAAAGAGTGCGCTATGTTTGCTTCATCTTATATATATGTGAACAAGTGTTTTCAACTATGAACCTTAGAGAGAATTGTTTCAGAAGTAGACTGACAGATGAGCATTCGGTTTCGTTCCCTTGGAATCAGCACATCTCAATTCGAACCTCACTATAAGGAACTTTTAAAAATGAAATCGCAATTTCATTCATCTCATTAACATATTTGAATTGTAATACTTGTATATTGTTCATAAAATTTTAGAAAAATTTATCTTGGTCCGCCAAGTTTTAAAAGTTGCCGACATCTGTTAAATGAGACAAATTTATGTGGCAAAATGTATTATCATTTTAACATGCTGATTAAATGCAAATAGTTATTTAAAATTTAAAAATTTTAATGATCAGATTAAATAGTTTAGCGCATAATTTTTTGTGTGTTTGATTGTTATTATCATTAGGGTATTCAATAATTAATTTTATTGTTACTATAATTTGTTTGATTTTCAGATGTATATTTTTTAATTATAAATAAATAGTTTCATTTTTAAAAAATTGCTCAGGAAATAATATGACAGATTTTACTTATTTAGCGCAAAATAAGCATCCCTATGTATCCTACTCATTTATTTGAACAACAAATAAAAACACAGTAAGAAAGGATAAGTAAGAAAATATTCTTTTTTTCCAACTATCCTTTTTAATTTTTAAAGTTGTATATTACTTTCCAAAAAAAATTATGTAGATCTTTAGTATTAATCTTAAGGATTTTTCTCATGAAATTTAAAGCAAATCAAAATCATCATTACAATTTTTTGGGGGTTGAAATATTATATAGTGCAACAACATATTTAAATAACTATGGATAGCACTCATTTTTTGTAAGATGCTATATTAATTTATAACTACCACATGCTAGTAAATGTGAGAATCTTCCCAAAATATATTAAACCAATAAACGAAACTATTCATTTTATATAAATTATTTTGTTCCATTCTTTTACTTCTAGTTTTTAACCTTTGCATAATAATCTCGGTCATTCTATTACATTCTCAGTCTATTTATACTGATATTTCAAATTCGTAACAAAAAGAGTACTTGAAGCTAACAGCGTTTCAATGAACATTTATTTGCTGGCAAACTTTATTCCTTTTAATATCGCTTTCAGTATAAAAATTTAGACACTTGTACAAATTCGTCAAGATTTTTTTCATCCATGCACTGTTGGCCGTATTACTTGTATTCAATCATTTTAAATGAACACCGACGTGAGCTTTCTCAAAATGTGTGGAAAAGTTGATCTGCAATTGCTATCAGCATCGTTTAGCAGAAAAAAACTTCTGAATTTCTAGAGGGTGAATTCCAGCCATCAGTCTCTTTTAGACGTGCCTCGCACAAGATTATTAAAACATTATTTAACTAAGTTTTAATAAATAATTAATAACATTAGTATTTTAAGTAATTAGCTAATATGATTTCAATTAAGAGTTAGCTATCATTATTCCAAATTTCAGTTTCAGTTTCATGGTAAATTTTCGATGCTATTAAACGTTATCATGTGATATGAATAATGTAAATTTATACTTTAATTCATTCGGACCGCAGCTTTTGGAGTTCTTAAGAGATCTTAATTTAAATTCAAGTCGAGATGACTCCTCATCATGTCTTTGATTGCCCAGCTGTTACAGCCGTCATGCATTGTCTGGACCCTCCCTCGGAAAAGGACTTATACTCCGAGCTGGCAATCAACATAGCCGATATTATATTAATCGGCAGCACCGCGGTATTTGATTCCCTTGTACTGTTCAGGGTATATGACAACGACAACAGCATCTCAATTCAAATGTTCTTCTTAATTGATTTGTAGTTGACCTAATCAAAAGTATTTGGTTTTACAATTCCCTATTCCTCATTAACTCTGGCGATCCCTTTTAACTTCAATTAAACTATAAATTGCATTATAAAAATTTATGTATTCAGTAACGGATGTTAATTTTTTTTTATAAATTATTAATTTTAATTAATTATTAATTTTTTTCGCAGACAAAATATGCTGTTACATTACAATAAGATACATTTTAAGATGAAAAAAAATCTCTCTAAAACAAAATTTACAACATTATGTAAGGAAAAGAAAAATATTCAATACTTTTCTAGCACAAGTTTCCAGTTAAACGCGGAAACATCACTTGTTGTAACGAATAGATACAAATCGAAAGATACAGCGTCTCAGTAATATTTCCTAATAGACGTTGCATTTATAGGAATTGTTTAGTAAAAAGGTTATTAAATCAAATTGGAAAAATTTATTGCTTTATAATAATTTATCATGAACATATTTTTTGTTTTATTTACATTTTCGTCAAATTATTTTGAATAAATTTTCTGAACATGCATGATGAAAGAAGGAAATATTACTCATGAAAGATTTCTAATAAGAACAATGAAGTTCAATAAACATTTTTGAACATTTTAACCATTAATTTTTTTAATTCTTTATTTGACATCCCTCTCAAAATAATTTAAAAGATTTTACACAAAAGATTTTATTTAATGTGAAAAATTATATCTTAAAAATATCAACAAATTTGTATCGAAATTTAATGCGAGGGTAAATCATATATAAAAATTTTTTTATCAGATTTATTTAGGGTTAAAATATTCTTTTACAGTTTTTTTCAAAATGTGAAAAATATTATTTAAATAAATATTTCTCAGAATTCGTATTTATGTCCTCCTATGTAGGACCTCAATTCACATCCAAATTTTTCCAAAATTTCCAGAGATGCTTGTAATACAAAAAGCTTAGATCAAATGAAAAAAAGGTTCAAAATTGGATCAATTTTCGTTAAAAAAAAATTACCCCGTTTGGGATAAATTAGGTTATATGCCTATTTGGCGATTTCACCTCATTGATAAATTTTTCATAGTTGACGTTATTTTTTCCGCTATTGTACTGTTTTAGTTATCACCATTCTGCCGTCTCCGGATGTTCCAAATTGGATAACCACCAAAAAAAAAAAAAAAAAACAGTTTGGCGGGCCAAGATACATTTTCTAAAATTTTAAAGACACTATACAAGTGTTACCATTTAAATAAGTTAATGAGATGAATGAAATTGCGGTTTCATTTTTAAAAGTTCCTTATAGTGAGGTTCGAAGTGAGATGTACTGATACTAAGGAACGAGGCTAAATGCTCATCTGTCAGTCTTGCTATTTCCATCGATTTATGTTTTGTAAAACAAAAATAGACAAATTAAAAGATCATCAGTCCTTTGAAAAAAAAAGGAAGAAAAATAATATTTAATCAAAGTAGAAAAAGATATGGATATATAATATATAAATATATATTTCTTTTAATTTGCCTCGGACCGGAAAATTAAAAGTCCATCCGCGGGCCAGATAGAATCTTCCGGCGGGCCGGAGTTGGCCCGCGGGCCGTAATTTGTCCATTTCTGGTCTAACCTGAGAGATCAGGAGACCAACCTAAGAAGAGAAAGTGAGATTGGAATAAAGAATTTGTTGAACTTCACATTGGTTTTGATCGTTAAATTTGCAATGCCACCTAAGGAAAGAAAACTATTCAATCTCATCAGAATTAACTCTAAACGGAGAGCAGCCAGTAGATCTATAGGAAATGTGGAGGTAGCAGATAATCGGAATGAATCTAACAGATGTGAATCTAAATAAAAATGTTAATGAGGTTTATGTTTGGAAGCCGCGCAACGCTTGGTTATATACTGTAACATCCTATAAACCCCACTGTATTATTACAGAAGTTAACGCCACCCTGTATGATTATACTATTAGTAATGGAATAGATTGAAATTTTCAATGCTTCCATCATTTGAAAATTTTAATTTCCTATATCTCTTTTCTCAGAAACATAACGGGAATCCCACGCAGATTAAAACTTTTATGAGGCGCTGCATGCTACGCATTCATTGAGAAAACGCGAGATACCGAAATGAGATTCAAACCAAAATACTCTTAATCATTCTTGTGCTATTCAGTGAAATAAAATATTTCTTGGAGGCTATTCTGTTTTACTTAGTCTGAATTGAAATTTTAAAGAATTTGTTCATTTCAGTATCCATCGTCTTTATTTTCGTATATTCAGACGAGCTTTTTAAATCGCTGGATCGTTTAAAGACACCGACATTCTTCCGAAGTGATCAGCCCCGTATGGCACTGTCAATGATGGATTCAGCGCTTTTGTTCTCTGGAATCCAGAACGTTCTTTTTCTTCTCGTGACCTTTCTCTGCTGACGTCACCTGAAACGTGCTGTCCGCAAAAATCCTATTTATTACTTCCTTTTGCTAATCCGCGTACACTTTTATTTCAATTCCTTCTATGAGCTCACACTCTCCCTATATATATTCAAATTTTCAATCGTTCATGAGATACTTTTTATTCCTCCACTCAGGTACAAATACGTTTTTTTTTTAACTTGTAGTGGATGGCACTGGATGTTAATACAGTTTTTTCAAATATTAATTCAGTCATTAAATTTAAGTAATTCATTTCAGTTTTTTTTTTAGATTTAAGTTGCATGTATCTACCCATAGAGGGCGCCAGATAAACTTTAAAAAATGAATGAAAATAATTTATAAAGGACTTTCTGCAATATAGTCAAAAAAAAAAGTAGGAATTGACATTAAAATTTTTTTTTTTTTTATATTACTTGTTTCTGTTGTTCATCGACGGTCCTGGAGTTACGCTTGTAGGCAGGGTGGTTGTAATTAAAGCCCCACTTTCGAAATGTTGTCAATAAAGAACCACTCGTCACAATAAGAATGAATACAATTTGAAATGAAGATACTTGAAGAAGGAGGAAAAAACGGTACGTCATCAAAAAGAAAAAAAAAAATGTTCAAAGTGTATGAATAGGTGGTCTGCAAGCGGCCCAAAGAAAGTGGATTCGGCTACAAATGATATTTTGAATCAATATTACAACGTATTTGGTAACTGTAGTGTTCAACGTTTCGATGGTTTCGGTTTTTGGACGGAAAAATGATTTCCAAGTCATTTTTCAAGTCACCAATTCTGACACTGTGAGTGGAAAGCCCATCCACCACGGCAAGGTCATACCGCATTGGGTGGGAAAAATCGGTGGAACTGTTTGAAGTAAGAATGACGGCAAAATTAAAAATACATTTTTTTTTCTTCAAGCTACTCATTTGTGATACACGTATAAAGAATCTTGTATTCGTTTTAGTAATCAAACCATAAGCAGAATGCACATAAATGCATTTCGCCCACTCTCGGGGCGTCAAAGCATTCAGCAATTGCTAATAATTTGTGACAGAAAAATATCTCACTGAGTCGTCTCACTCTTCAATCTTCAACATGATTTTCACATTCCAGTTAATATCCATATCTCACCATTCATCAAATTATTAGCATTCTTCTTTTTTCATTCTCGCAATAGAACTAGGGTGGGCCAAGCCTGTCTCCCTACTGGCAGATTTCGAGATAGGAGATAATTTTCGGTTTACTTTTTACTTAAGGTTGTCAACCCTACGCCGAACAGTTATGTTATATCGAGACCTAAGAATTAAAGTGGATTCCGAACCGCTCCAAACATCCCTGGCACCGCCGGCACTAGGACACTGTACCACCGAAAGCCAGAGCGCTAGTCAGTCGGCCATCAGGCACCCATTATTAATATTGGTAAAGACAAATAAAAAAAAGAAATATGAAAACTTTTCAAAAGAATTAAATAAAAAAATCGAATAATATTCTAGAAGTTATTTCTACGTGTTTCATTGACATCAATTGCTCTCAGATTTTTTTTTTTTTTTCACTTTCAAATAACCATTTATAAAACATGAAGATTTAAACAATATTGAATTTATTATTAATATAGTTTTTAAATTCTAATCTTCAAACGAAACTTTCATTTGCAAACTGTGTTCAATGGACACAGCTCGTAGACGAAAGCTCCTGGAAATGGATTCCTTCTCCGCCCAAAGAGCTCGGCGAAATTCAATCCATTTCATGCAATGTGGCCATTCAAATAGAATTATTGTTTTAGGAAATGATGCACTGAAAAAATTGTTGGGAGGACTAAAAATAAATTATAGTTTAAAAAAACTAAAAAACACGCTTTTAGAGTGAATCAAACTAAAAAGTAAAAAATAATTGTTAACATAAGAGTAAAATGAATGTCACTGTTCTAAAAGCGTGGGGTGCTCCATATCAATAGTTATAATTTTTCACTAGTTTCATTCCTAAATGCAGAGGTAGTTTAAAAAATGTCCTACAAAGCACCCTACGTTATTAGAACAGCGACATTCATTTTATTCTTATGTTAACAATTATTTTTTTCTTTGTAGTTTGATTAACTGTAAAAGCGCGTTTTTCAATATAATATTTAAATGAGGTCCCGGTACGGAGGACTGGAACTACAGTTCTTACAATAATTTAATTGTGGTTAGTTTAATTGTGTGTGTTAATAGGTCGAGTCAGCCAGGATTCGAACAGGGAATCTCCTGGTCCGTAGTCAGGAGTGTTATCCGTTGTGCCACGTGAGTTTGAAAGTCTTAGGTGCTTTCATTCTACATGGATTAAATTGCTCTTCATAAGTTAAAATGAAATCACTCCTCCTTGCGATCCTAATCATGATGAAATAATAAACTTATCAAAATATTTTAGCGTCCTCGATAAGTCTGCAACGTTTCAATTAAATCTGATCGCTTTAAGTAGGGCAAAGTCGAGCCCAAAGAGTGTGTTATAAACAAACAAACAAACATACAGGTGAAACTAATATAAAAGCGTATTAAAAATATCCGGCAAATTTCACTCGAACACGCATCCTTTTATTTTACTGAGAAGATAACGTGTGTTTGAGAAAGGTGAAATAAAGAGATTTCTGTTCGCTTGGAACATGCTTCAGTCAGGGATTTAACCTATAAAGCGAGGGAAAGGACTATCAAGGGAGGAGATTTCATTTGTTGTTCTAATGCAGCTGGCACGGTTCGTCTTCATTCCATCAGCAAGGGTTGCATCATGTCCACTTGCGAACGAACAACCCAGTGAACAGATGAATATCCAAAATCACCCAGAACTTCGTCGTTGCCCGAACATTTCAAACAATACGGACGCAACGGTTAAACATTAGAAGGTCAGTTTTTAAAAACATAACGAGTCTATTGTTTCGGTTCCGGACAGAGAAATAGTCGTTGGGTTGATTTGAATCTGAATCTGTTTGTATGTGGAACACGAGTTCCAGATTTATATCCCGATAAAACCATGCCATTAAAATAACATATTTAAGCATAAATAATTGAGAAGAGAATGTAACAAACTTTATAATATAATAAAGTGAAACACACATGTAAAATAACATTATTTATTAGATTTTATAAAGACAATACTATTAATAACTAGAGATTTCTTTAATATAGGGTGATTATAATTAAAGTTTCATTTTCAAAATGCTGTCAAAAAGAACCACAATGAGTTCACATTTGAACTGAAGACACGTGAATAATGGGGAAACGGTACGGCATCCAAAAAAGTTCAATCGATTTTTCCCATCCAATTGGGTATGACCTTGCCGTGGCGGATGGGCTTTCTACTCACAGTGTCACAACTGTTGAATGACTTGGAAGTTATTTTTCCCTTATAAAAACCGAAACATTCAAGCCCATTGAACACTACAGATGGTTGAATGCGCAACTCATGCCAAATACGTTGTCATTTCGATTCAAATTATCACTGGCAGCGGAATTCACTTTTTATAGGCCGCTTACAGCGTCATCTATGAATAGATTTTGGTACTTTTTGAATGCCTTACCGTTTCCCCATTCTTCAAGTTTCTTCGCTTCAAATGTGAACTCATTGTGGTTCTTTTTTTTTACAGCATTTTGAAAATGGGACTTTAATTATAATCACCTTGTAGATATTATTCTTTTGTTTTTGTTGAATCATTTTTATTTAGTGAAAACGTTTAATTAGTTTTGTATTTCATTGAGGTGTTTCTACTTGTGATCCAATTGTTTTTATGTATACATTCCATTCTTACTTAATTGACAAACTATTTTTTCAGAAATTTAAACAACGTATACAACAAAAAAAGTTACAAACTCCTTTTTCTCATTGTTTAATTCAGATGAAAGTTATGATATTAAAAACTGCGAAATTAAAAAAAAAAAAAAAAATTGAAACTTTTACAACCATCTGAAACCGATCACTATTCCTGTTTTCAGGGGGTAATAACCTAAAATAGTTTATTCGAAATTTTTCTTGGTTAAAAATCTCGTTTATACATCTGAATTCTGAAGCTTTTGGATATTCCAAAATAATTCCAGATGACTTAATCAAATAAAATAATCAAAAATATGCCATCATCAAAATATTAAATGAATCCCTTCTCTTTAGGAGTAGGAATAAGAATTTGAGTGGCGAAACTATTCTCAGAAATCCTTGTTCTGTGTCAAATGATGTCCCTTAACTCTCTCAGCTATTATTATAGTAATCGTTATCGCAGTTTAAACTGATACAAAATACAAGATGAGAATCTGAACTGGGGAAAACTTCAAAAATTCATTCAAATAAAAGAAGTACAAACAAGAAGTGCAACGAAGTAATATAAAAAAAATAATTTTAAGTCAATTCCTACTTTTTTTATATTGCAGAAAGTTCGTTACAACTAATTTTCAGTCATTTTTTTAAGTTTATGTGGCGCCATCTATTGGTAGATATATGCAACTTAAATCTAAAAAAAATATAATTAATTAATTAAATTTAATGAATGAATTAATATTTGAAAAAACTGCATTAACATCAGTGTCATCCACGAGTTAAAAAAAATGTATTTGAACTCAAGTGGATGAATAAAAAGTATTTTATGAAAGATTGAAAATTTGAAAAAGATATATATAGGGAAAGTGTGAGCTAGCAGAAGGAATTGAAACCATTTCCTTTCGTATTGGATTGACTACTACGACCCATCTTTTTCAAAACGGAAGTCATTGTTTCATATTATTTTTGTTTGGTTTTTAACTAAAAATAAAATGTTTTTAAAGCGCTGCAATAAAAATTTGACACTTGTGACATATAAAAAAAAAAATGCTATCAAAAAATGCAAAGACAAACCTAATATTTTATTCGTATCTTTAAGAAAATGTTAAGCATGTAAAGTACACAGAATTTAAAAAAAAAGTAGTGAAAAAAATCTATTCATTTGCTTTGAACTTTTCCTTGGACTTTTCCTATTCAAGACTGACAATCGTGATGACTTGTCAGTGATTCAGATACTAAAGATACTTCATATTTATTTTACGCAACGTAAGCACCTTAACGCTATGAATTTTCGGCGGCTGATAAAGTAAATTTTGTATGCAATAGAAAATATGTCAAAAACACTGATTTCTTTTTAACCAATATTTTGTCTTATTTCAAATGTGCATATAAATTAATTTTTATTTAAGAAATTTATTATGCGCACAATCTTATCGCAAGAAAATGTAACCAGTCACTCCTTTGTCGTCAGGCATTGGATGTTATCAGATTTCTGAGAAGTAGGCTGCGACTCCTTTTTCATATAGGAAATGATTATTCAAAAGGGCCTGATGGCCGAGTCTGGGGAGTCTGATTGGAGTCCCCGTGGGGCCATGGAAGTTTGGAGCGGTTCGAAATTCACTTTAAACCGTAGGCCCGGCCTAATAGAATCGTAGAGCGTTGCGGGGGTAGTGTTACTCCATGTCCGTAGCCTATCTTTTCCCCTGGGTAGTGCTTCAATGATTAACAGCGGTGCAGCCCTTGCTTATGGCATATGGCTTAAAGATGAACTTCCTCTGTATTGCCAGCTGCATTAGAACAACAACAACATGAATATTCAAAGGATGCCAAAAAGTTCGACCTGATTTTTAAAATTGTAAAATGCATAACGAAATGCACAAACGAATTAAAAATACTTCTCATCCACAAAGTTAAATTTAAAATCCTCCGAAAAAAAATACAACATCATTTCACTCATCTACCCATCGTTGAGTATTCAGGTGAAAAGCCATTTCAGAGTTTTCGTGTCTTGGTCACTCAGGCCAACCCTCAAGTGAAACGCTTGTTATGTTCGATTGAAAAAAGAAAAAGGAGGCGATGAGCGTGAAACGAGCGTTGCAGACGGCCTCTAATTAGTTGGAACACTCGTTCTGGATGGAATGCTCGTCTGAACTCATCAGCAGAACCCACGGGGCACCCTGGAATATTCCGAGATTTCGAGTTGCGCGCCGCTTTCACGCATCAGCGGGGCCGCCTTCGAACTTCCTCCATTCCGTAAAAATTGAGCGCTCTTTCTTCCCCTAACGTCAATCCCCCGATTTACACGGTACATTTTTTGGCATGATTTCGCTTTTACACGGTTTTTAAAACGTGGGACTTCAAAAGAGAAAAACAAATCTGCAGTCATTTTTCGTTCCATTCGCTTGGCGACACTGTCGCTTGATATTTGTCCTTTTTTAAATTCCATTCTATTCTGAATTTCATGTATTCCAATCTAAAAATGGAGATTCGCCATTTTGTACGTGCATTTTAAATTTTCTGTTCATGTCATTTAGTACGGTGAATTTGTATTTAACTTCGTAGTGAATGAAAAGCAATTATAATTTTGGTAGCATTTTTACAATCTTATTGAGATTTTAGGCGTTTTACCACGTTAAAACAAATTTAAAAAGCAAATGGAAAAGAAAAATTATACCTTTAGACAGCAAAAAGCCCGCGACAGCGAATAGCTTATTGTTGCTGTAATAAGTTGGATAAAAAAAAAAAACACAGAATCGTAATAACTCGGTTTTATTGACTTGCTAGGTAAAACTCAATGACAAGCATAATACGCAGAAAATTTAACTTAAGCATAAAAACTAACAAATAATTGAAATGAATCCCACTAACATTATAAAACTAGTGAACATCCCGCGGTTACCCTCGATAGTTACATCTACCTATTTCAGCTTTTAACCACTAGATGTCGTCAAGTGCCACTGTCGTATCGATACACATAATAGCAATTGTAGTAATTGAACCAGCGAATTGAGCAAGCGTATGCTCGCTCAGAAAGCGTACTCGGCTGGCGACTGGTCTAGAAATTATAGATAATGGCAGAAAAATTAAAAACGGTTTTGACCCTTGGTACTTACTGGAGTAAACAGTATGGCCCTAAGGATGGAAAGTTTGGAGACCCCTGGTCTACATGATGGCGAAAGAGTAACAAATTTATTCCATGAATGAAGATTTATTCCATTAGAATTTTATTCCATGAATGATGCCACAATTTAGGAAAAAATAAAGACTCCATCAGAAGAAGAGTAGCCACTGGATCTGCTAAGAGCGGCAGCCCAGCTTCATTCGCAAGAGATGTTGCAAATGGAAAATATGGAATGAGCATCAATGATAGGGCTGGAAGACACCCCTCAAAAGAGGGGATTCCAATGGATACGAATGCAATTACAAACAAGACTTTCAAGATGTATGAATTACGTCGAAATAAAGTGACTGAATTATGCACATTTCAGTTTGTTTTCGATTGGCACGATTTTCTAAGGAGTGATATCTTACGTGTCAATCGAGGGGTGGATGTACTTACAAGATATGTAATTGGGAAAAAATGCTCGACTACATTTTTGTATTTTGTATGTGTGGTGAAACATAAAATTCGTGCAGTACTCCACGGAAAAGCACTCATTTAGTTTTAGAAATGGAGTTATAAATGCATGAAATGGGTTCATTCATATTTCTCCATAACATGGAACCACAGGTTTCAGGTTCGAATCCTGGCGGTGGCTTGGACGTTTGTGGCTCGGAATCCACGTTAAATTGTAGCTCCCGGTCTAATAAGCCTAAAGTGTGCACAGGATGACCGTAGAGCGAAAAACCAAATTAAACCATAGCAAAATGTGGGGGATCGATTCCATGCCTTCTTCTAAACTGAAAAGTATTCCTATAGCCTGCTGGAAAAATATTCTGAGTCTGATTAAACTAATTATTCATCATTTTGCTATTGTAAAATGTATTTCCTTATGAATCACCGAATTTCCATATTTTTTTTTCCTACCCTTTTTAACTTTGAAACCGCGTTAATCCGTCCTACCATTGTAAAAAGGAGAAAAGTATTGCATTCATGATATCTTTAAAAGACTCAAATAAAAGTCTGATAGTAGAATTTTGGGGAAAACCTACTCGTCCAATTTTGACGCGCTGTCCATTTTCAAAATCGTTTCTTAAGAATGCCATTTTGGAGCCAGGCGTACGTTTAACATCTGGAAGGAACATCGCTTAGTTTGTCAAATTTACAATGACACCATACTGTTTCAAAACATTTTTTTAGGAAAATATTTGAGTAATACTAGCATTTTTTTCACATTGCTGGCATATAGCACACTCAACAGTATATTATTAAATTCCTTTAGAATTGAGTTCTTATAGACCTTAGGGTTGCATTGGTGTTCAACAAGTAATATAAAAAAAATTTTAAAGTCAATTCCTTCTTTTTTTTTTCTCACTCTATTGCAGGAAATCCTTTATAAATAATTTTCATTCATTTTTTTTAATTTTATCTGGTGCCCTCTATGGGTAGATACATGCTGTTTAAATCTAAAAAAAAAACTAAAATTGATTAATTAAATTTAATGAATGAATCAATATTTGAAAAAAACTGTATTAACATCCAGTGCCATCCACTGCAAGTTATAAATAAATGCATCTGGAGTGGATGAATAAAAAGTGTTTCATGAACGATTGAAAATGTGAACAAGATATATAGAGGGAGAGTGTGAGCTAATAGAAGGAATTTAAAAGATGAAGTGACTTTGTTTCTGTATATTTAACTACACTTAAAGAACTGCCGTGCACAACCCGCCCCGAAGGAACAGACAAAGAAAAAAAAAATAGGAATCGTTGCATCTCTCGCTTCTCGTCTGAGCTTTGCAAAAGCGACAAAGCGTGTAAAGTGACAGCAGCTTCGGAACGCAAAGAGATGGAACGCATCGATGAACGTGTTGGCGAAGATGCTTCTTCAGAAATTAATAAAATTAAAAAAAAAAAAAAAAAACGAGTCACTACTCATTTAATTCCTTCTATTAGCTCACACTCTCCCTCTATATATCGTGTTCACATTTTCAATCGTTCATGAAACACTTTTATTCATCCACTCGAGTTCAAATGCATTTTTGCACAAATGCCACTTGCAGTGGAGGACACTGGATGTTAATACAGTGTTTTCAAATAGTAATTCATTCATTAAATTTAATTAATCAATTTTAGTTTTTTTTTTTTAGATTTAAGTTGCATGTATCTACCCATAGAGGGCGCCCGATAAACTTAAAAAAATGAATGAAAGCTATTTATAAAGGACTTCCTACAATAGAGTGAAAAAAAGTAGGAATTGACTTTAAAAAAATTATATTACTTGTTTTTTCCTTTAGAGAAAATAAATTTTTAAGATTTCACGTGCAATAGATTTCCGAGTGCTGCGAGTTAAAAATCGATTGCTAAATTATTTTCCCAAAAAAGGTTATTGAAAAATACTAAAAAAAATACTATTTGGTTAGAAATTCATATCAAGCTAAAAATCTTGATAGATCTTGCTGTGTAATAGTTTCAATTGTTTGATGAGTAGTTTCATTATAATTGAAAATGTATGTCGGAAATTCTTGCGAAAATTACTTTAGCAAACAAACAAAATTAAAACTGAATAGGGAAGACATCATTTTGAAAGGACAGTTGGTGTTACAAAGTAGCTTCGCTTTGCGACGCCGCGCTCGTGTTAGCACAGATGTCGAATGTCTGGCAGTAGGATTTCATGCTGCATAAAAGCAAATACGCGATTCCTCTTCCGTTACTGAAAATGCAGCCTTTAAGTGGACACTTTCTGTCGCTAATGGAGCACTATTTCTCAGAACACAGTTGCGCGCGTTTCTTAATAGGATGCCGTATTTTGTTTCTTTCTTTCGCTTGTACTTGAGAAACGACTCTTGTTATAGTTTTTTTAAATATCAGCTCACCCGAGCATAAAACCCCGCCCTCATTTTTGTTTGAAGCGGCTTTTCATTTTTGTACTTGTTTTTATGAATCATAACTCCATTGAGCGCTCATTTCTGAATGCAAATGAAATTCAAACCGTTCAATTGTGAGTGTTCGGTAAAGCTATGCGACCCTTATGGACTATTGGCAATCACTGCAACCGGTATATGTCAACATATATTTTCGTGGGCAGAAGAGGAGGCGGACAATAAAAACTGAAAATCGAGAACAAGAAAAGAGAAAATGTTCAATCTGATAGGCAATTCTGTCTCTAATCATCTAAACTCGGCATTGAAAAAAATCATTGATTGTAACGTAAGTTTTGAAATTTTCATTTCATTTTTACACATCATATATTGATTCAATACGTTTATACACATAATGCTGATATAACAACCCGTGTTATTCCCTTAAAAGTACTGAACTGTACAAAAAAGGATGTCAGATCGAAAAGATAGTCAGTTTGACATAGTAATAATATGTGCAAATAAAAGATAATATATCTTAAACATGGAGGGCAATAACAGGATAAACTTCCCGTTCGTAAATTACCCGTCGCTTTGTACACTGATTATTCTTGAAATAGCAGATACTTGTGTAAGCAGCCGTTTTTCGTCTCTTTGTCGTGCAGAATATCTTCCTTTTACTTAAACTTAAATTCAAACGTGTTTTTTTTCCCCCCTAATATTTAGGAAGGGCTTTCCCGCAAACTCCCTTGAATAAAAATAACACAATAGTGAATGAGATATATCTTTCATCCTTATTCATAACTAATAGGGCTGTCAATGAATTAAACATAAAAGGCGACAGGTTATTCATTTTTTGTTCAAGATATCGAAAAGTTGGATGTTGCTGCAATTTTATTATGTAGTCCGTACTTTTTTAAGCCGCTGAGCCTATCTTAATGTAATTTATAAAAGGGAAAAATTACGTCGGATGGTATCACATTAAAAGGAAAGCAATTATGACTACCGCACAAAATACCGTGACGCCATCGCACAAAATAGTTCGCAAAAAACGCCAATGCAACGGGGACGCGAAACTTTGGACCGACGCTGCGCATCGCAATCACAAATGCAACTTAATAATTGTGGATTTTTCATTTTTAAACGGTAGTTAAATTCATTAATATCATTATTGCTTCACTCTTCCTAGCTTGCAGTAGCTTTAAAGATAATTCCTTCGATCCTTGGATAATTCTCGGTATAAAATGAAATCTCTTCATAGTTAAGGACGTCTGGTTGACCAACATTGCTCAAGAGAGCTCAAGGCTGGGCTGTGCATTTCGTTTGTACTTGCCTCCTGGTCCAGCGTCCTTGACCGAGGGCCGACTTTTATTTCTGCCCAATCCCCAACCGGTTTAGGTGCAAGAATTAAAATGACGAATATTTCCAGCGGGGTTGACATTCACAAGAAGCGAGTGCAGCGCTGCGTTTATCCTTGGCCGAGAGAAGAAAGGTCGCGGAGAAAATATTCACTTCCATATCATGCGCTGAAAAATGCGGAGAGCATTTGATTCTGGGCGCTTTGGGTGATTTCATCTCGAAGGCTCATTTAATCGCTCGCAGTTCATTTTCTAGTTCAGTCATGTTATTTAGAACAAGTAATATAAAAAAAAATTTAAAGTCAATTCGTACTTTTTTTCACCGTAGAAAGTCCTTTATAAATAATTTTCATCCATTTTTTTAAGTTTATCTGGCGCCCTCTATGGGCAGATATAGGCAACTTAAATCTAAAAAAACTAAAATGAATGAATTAAATTGAAAGAATGAATGAATATTTGGAAAAATTGTATTCACATCAGTGTCATCCACTACAAGTTCAAAAAAAAAAAAATGTATTTGAACTCGGAGTGGATGGATAAAAAAGTGTTTTATGAGCGATCGAAAAGGTGAAAAAAGATATGTATAGGAGAGTGTGAGCTAATAGAAGGAATTGAAAAAGAACTAACTGTGAATTTTTACCCCCGTTAATTGCCTTCGGGGATGTCGTGTTCATTCACGGCTGCTTTGTACTGAAAGACGCTTAAGTGAGAGACACCTGAAGTGTAAATGAGAAACCGCCCATCCGCCACGAAGGAAGAGTGCTCCCAAAAGGAGAGCGTTTCTTTGCTACAGGCTTCTAATGAATGCCTTATTATATAGGAATGTGCACCGGCGCATCCAACGAGCAATTCAGTAGTCCGGGCGACACGATTATTGAACGATGTTGCGATTTATACTGAGCTGGAATTTTATCAATATCACAAAAATGCCATGCGCCAGCTGAGGTGCCCATTGCGTATTAATTAGAATTTCTAATGTTAATTAGAATGTTAATTTGCATATTAATTATAATTTAGTTAATATGTTCGATATTTATTCATTAGAATCACCATTTCAGTCTCTTATGTTAAATCAATGAATGAGTTCGTAGATTATGGATTATGGAATATTATTTTTAATGAATATCGGAAAAAATTAAAAATTAAAATAATACTCCGTAATCCATAATCTTCATTAAAAATAATATTCCATTGTTCCATAAAGCGCATTGGATTCAAGTTTCATGATTCTTTTTCCCAAAGTTATTTTATTTGAAAAAAAAATTTTTTTTTTTTTAAAGTGGGCGTTAATTAGTATCTCATAATAATTTGGTGTAGTATTTTTGATGGATTGGAAATTTTACTAATTACTAACTGGACATTTTTATCATAAATTCCAAAATTTACATTTTTTAGCAGTGTATCTTTTTAGCGATTTTCCTGCAACTACAACTTTTTTAGTTTAAAAAAAAAAATGCTAGAAATTCAGACAAGCTCATCTTTAACCTTGGCATGATAAGAATAAATTTTTCTCACAATGATTGACTAGATAACAAAAAATATTGTTTTTTGTTTTTAACTGTAAAAATTATAAACCAATGTTCTTCGATGTTCAGTAAGCTACTAAGACTTTTTCTTTCCTGTTTTACTAAAGTTCTGGTTGTACTTGGACAGCATCTCTTCTTTGTAGCTTTTGATTGGATAGTGTGGATTGGCCGTTATTGGGGAAAAAAATTTTTAAGTCAGTGCTCGCT
The DNA here is from genome assembly GCA_021605095.1 of Caerostris extrusa. NCBI lineage: Eukaryota > Metazoa > Arthropoda > Arachnida > Araneae > Araneidae > Caerostris > Caerostris extrusa. Next base: position 58,170 of record BPLR01018087.1, on the reverse strand, counting down.
AACCCTAATCCGAGTAATTAAATTTCGCGAAATATTTTGGAAAAAAAAAATAGCCCTATTATCACTCTTATTGTAAGAATTAGTTGTAACAGATAATCTTCACCAAGTGGGGCAATGCAAAGGATTGCCGTTTTAGAACTTACGACATCTCGACTTACGAAACTCCCATAGATCCTATGTAAAACAAGAGGGCAAAAACAACAAATTTCCTTCTTAATGACTCGATATGAGTGTAAATCAATCTAATAATTTCTATGTCTCCATTATTATTGATGATTGGCTAAGCCATTTTGAACAACACGGTATGGGTGCATGCATTGAAATGCTATCTGACTGTGTATCAATTATTTATCAATGCGTTCAAATGTCGTTCCATGTTGGACCTGGGTTTCAAAAGAGAAGAAAAAAAAAATGTCGCCGTAAAAATTAACCCAAACTCGATATTATCCAAGACTCATTTATCGCTCCGCGTAACACAAAACACAATGCCCGCCTCCGCGTTTTTTCTCGGTCTGCAATGCCACGAAAACTGGGCTCGATGTTTGCGAATCGGTCGGAAACAGAGCATTAAGCGAGCAATCACAATGGAAACAAAATGTTCGATGGACACATTCTTTTTTTTTCTCTGCCCATTAGCGTAACGAGCGATACTGAAAAACTCGCGCAATAAAATGCCCTGTCCACTCTGTCGGCGGACGAGAAAGGAAATCGGTAGCACGACGTTCGATTCCCTCATCTTCTCGCAGGTAAATAGTCTCTTATGTTTTATCCCTAGATCAGGGATGGGCAAACTACGGCCCGCAGGAATGTTCTATCCGGCCCGCGGATAGAATTTTAATTTGCCGGTTCGAGGCAGATTAAAAAGAAATATATATTTATATATTATATATCCATCTCCAAAGTTTCCCAAATTTAATATCTGAAGAAATGCAACAAAACGCAAACCCAAGTGAAGGAAGTATTCAAGGCTTTAAAATTGACACGAATATTTAGGTTATGGAAGGACATGCAAATGATTGGAGCTGCAGCTTGCGTGCAAATTATGAGTGTCTCTTAAGTAGTATTAAAGAGATATCAGTATCAAAGAGAACACAAAGTGGATTTGAATATTAGAATTGTGATTAGAAAATTTCAATTACACCTTATTGTAAACAAGTAACATAAAAAAAAAAATTTAAGTCAATTCCTACTTTTTTTTTCACTCTTATTGCAGAAAGTTCTTTATAAATAATTTTCATTCATTTTTTTTAAGTTTATCCGGCGCCATCTATTGGTACATATATGCAACTTAAATCAAATAAAAATCTAAAATTAATTCATTAAATTTAATCACTGAATTAATATTTGAAAAAAACTGTATTCACATCCAGTATCGTCCACTACAAGTTAAAAAAAAAAATGTATTTGAACTTGAGTGGGGGAATATTTTATTGACGATTGGAAATGTGAACAAGATATATAAAGGGAAAGTGTGAGCTAATAGAAGGAATTGAAAAAATGTTAGTCATTCAAGTAGAGTAACTTAAGTATGACAGTGGCAGAATTTCGGTTCATTCTTCCGAGAAATCGGTAGTTGTGTTGAACATCGATACGAATGACTTTTAACAGGTCTAACACAAATACACGAATGTGTAATCACTGAAGGGATGAATTGGTGGACATGAACAGGCATCACGCTGTCGAGCACGACAAAGGCTATTGCCCATCGTGTTGTTACTACTGATCATTCTAAAACAGGCGAGGTCAGCCCGCCTTGAACACTTTTCCGGCTTTAGGAAACACATTTATTTTATAATGGCCAAAGTAGTGAAAACCAATATATTAAAAAAATAGTACATTATGTGTGCATCCCTATATTCAAAAATGAACTGTCGAAGTGAGCAGAATAATTAAATTATATTCTGTGAATTCATGATGAGCGTAGAAACACATATGACATTAGTCAAATAAATATTTTTTAATGATTTTATTATTTTTTTTTTTCATTTTTATTTATTTATTTTTTACATTTCATTTTTAGTGTTATATATTTCTTTATAGTGTGCGTTTAGTATCCTTATTATTACAATATCTATGTTGACATGTAAGAATAATAATAACTGATTATGTTTCAATTTTTTCAAAAAAAAATGTCTACAGTGGGTCTAAATCTAATAGAGGGGATATATAACTTTAAATGCAGCTCTAGGAGTTAGGATGCGTCACCAAAGTGGCCCGCAAAATCGTTTGGGTTGGCCACCCCTGTTCTAAAACATCAAAAAACTCTGGTTCAAGTGTCAGGACTTGGATCAGCACCCGTCGTTCGATACTAATTCGTCGTGAATAATTCGATTCGTCGTGAATAATTTTTTAAAGGATCCATGTTTGCCATTGATTTTCGCTCTATTTCACACGAGGCCTCTTCGGCTGCAATGGTGCTAGATAGGCACGCACGTGGTAAAACATCGTTTTAAGTCAATCTCGATTTTGTCTGAAATACCACACTCGAATATGCAGCTGCCTTAATATTCGACATGCACTGATCCAACAAGTGGCATTATGGCGCAATTCTTCTCTCCCACTGCAGATTGCTAAGACACACAACCATCACCAATCATGGATTCCCCCTTGAGCCCCTTACCAACACACAGATTTACTCACAAGCTAAGTTAAATGAAAAACAACTTGGTCTACTCTACCAACAGACCAGTGGTATCGGGGCCATTGACCTGGCGGGTACTTTGGCACTTAATTGTGACAGGCAGGGACAAATTGCAATCACCCGTTCGCTCAGTGGACACCTCAGAACTATGACTTTCTCAGATGGTTTGAAAGCTTTCGACACTTGCACCAATTGCTCCTCTGAGCAGGCTTCACCATCTCACATCTTGGCGCGCCACGACTCAGATGTCAGGATCTCCTTGACAGTCCGTTGATGGTCTTGGACTTTTTCGGATATTTGGATTCATGGACCTAGTTTAGCCCCGTTGGACTTTGGGGATAGCCGAAGAAGAAAAAGAAGAAGAAGACCATCACCAATACATCTGTGAGAACGATGTTAAATCTCTCACTGGTCATCGATTCTTCAATACCCGTCATGTTTAACTACTTCCTTGGCCCTTCCCTTCACCAGATTTGAGCACTTCTGGTCCAGAGTTGCCCAATGACTGCCACACCACAGATCACGTAAGAAGGCAGCAGAAGCACAGATTGGCATCAAACACATGCCCAAATAAATCATCCATCGACAGACATATTGAAGTGCATAGCGGTGGCTATATTATGGTTTATTTTATTTCCCCAATAATAAAATTGCATCTTCGAAGGAAAAAAAAAAATTATGAAATTTTAAAGCACCCTTCTTTAAATAAATCAAAAGTCATTATATAGGGGAAAAAAATGCCTCATGAATAAAAAATTCCAGAACTTCCATGTTATAAGCCTAATATTTAAATAATTAAAAATAATTAATTTCGAAGATCGAATGACAGACAGACATAAATAAAATTAACTGCGCAAATAAAAAAAAAAAAGAAAAGAGGTCAGTTTCTCGTGCTGCCATCTATATTTTAAAACAGTAAAGAAAAGTATTCAATTTTCAATAGAAAAGAACATTCTACTAATATTTTATCTTCATGATTTCGACAAACATAGCGATTTATTCTTCGGGTCCTATTAAATGGATTTTTTCTGCTACAACTTTACAGAATTATTTTAATGCAATGTAGAAATAGAAGGGCAAAAAAAAAAAAAAAAAAAAAAAAAGCACTTTTAAAAAAAACAACTATTTTGAAATAATTGTCTGAAAGGGTGTCGTAGCCGATCATCATAGATGATAACAAAGTGGCATCGCATAGTGTTTGTTTGTTTTTAGCAGAAAAACACAGCCTTTCTGACTTTACAGCTTCTGTATAAATCTCATTTTTGCTGTTTCGCTCTCATTAGATTTCCAGCTACTTAAAATTGAAAAGGGTTCTTATTTAATTTTCTGACCAAGTAACAGTCTTTATATCCTACCCCTAAAAATCCTTCCTTAAGGCAAAATGCTTACTTCATTACCCATTGGTGGGCTATTCGATGTTGAACCAAAAAAGAAACAAGTAACATAAAAAAAAAAATTTTTTAAGTCAATTCCTACTTTTTGTTCACTCTATTGCAGAAAGTCTTTACAAAAAATTTTCCTTCATTTGTTTAAGTTTATCCGGAGCCATCTATGGGTGGAGCAACATGCAACTTAAATCTAAAAAAAAAAAAATTAATGAATTAAATTTAATTATCAATTAATATTTGAAAAAAAACTGCATCAACATCTAGTGTCATCCACTACAAGTTCAAAAAAAAAAAAAAAAATGTATTTGAACTGGTGTGGATGAATAAAAAATATTTTATGTACGATTAAAAATGTGAACAAGATATATATAGGGAGAGTGTGAGCTAATAGAAGGAAATGAAAAATGTCATCCAAAATGACTCTTTTTTGAGCAATTATATAGATTTGAACGTCATGTGTTCACTTTTAGTAATCTTTTAAATTTCTCACTGATTTTTCTCTCAGAAAGATTTGAAGCGGATGGCCGTGTCATGATTTACAGAGAAAAATGAACCAGAATGCCCATCAAATAAGTTGATCAGGTATGGGAAGTCGAGAAAATGTCCGATTTCTGACTCGAATTTTTATACCGACTCTTTACCCTAATGTAACCCTACCCTAATGTAAAGCCATTGAAATAAATTCAATGGCTTTTATTAAACTCATACAAGCGTAAAAAAATAATTGCACAATTGAATTATACTTAAAATTACACTCTTTTAAAAGACATTCGCGTACTCTTAATTTGCTTATAAAAAGTATGTGTCCTGTAATAATAACAATACTAAATTAACAGGTACCAAAGTATTATAAAATAGCCTAAGAAAAATTTTATATTTTAATCACAAAGATTGCTCTATTATTTGTAATGCTTTAAATCTATTTTTTTCACTTAATAATAGAATGTCATTGTGGATGGATCGAGATAGCTTTTTACGAGTCTCTTTGCTGTGAGAAGTCTGCTACTTGATTTGCTGAAAATGCAGCAACTATTTTTGCTACTAGGTGTATTTATATTTGAATGGCCACCGTGACGTTTCATTTTAACATTAAGTCCCAAAATTTTCGAAAATAAAAGTTATTCAATTCCTTCTATTAGTTCACACTCTCCCTCTATATATCTTGTTCACATTTTCAATCTTTCATAAAATACTTTTTTATTCATCCACTCCAGTTCAAATGCATTTTTTTTAACTTGTAGTGGATGACACTGAATGTTGATGCAGTGTTTTTAAATATTAATTCATTCATCAAATTTAATTCATTAATTTTAGGTCTTTTTATATTTAAGTTGCATATCTCTACCCATAGATGGCGCCAGATAAACTTAAAAAAAAATGAATGAAAATTATTTATAAAGGACTTTCTGCAATAGAGTGGAAAAAAAGTTGGAATTGATTTTAAATTTTTTTTTTTTTTTTTTTATATTGTTTATATCATTGTGTAGGTTCTCGCAAAGAGTCGTTCTCGTGCGCATTCTTCGTCAACATTTACGGCGTCAGTGTTTGCAATCTGTTCTAGAACTTTCTGTATTTCCATGAGTGTTTAAAATTGCAGCATGAGGATCTCGTAATTCAGCCGAGTGTTCCTTCCACCGACCTTGTGAGGAGGACAACTCGATTTACTTTCCAGCTGCGACTCCCCAGGGACACGAGCAGAGGTCAGTCTGTCAAGCGACGCAATCGCTGCGCTGTGAATAGTGTTGCTTGGACAACCTTTGGAAGAAGGATTGTTTTCGGAATGCGTTAGTGGAGCGAAAGTGGCTTTTCTTTTCTTCACCTTCAGTCGAAATGAATGGGTCTCATTAAAAATATGTTGATCTTACAATAGTACAATCGCGATTGTCTCCTCTAATTGTGGATTGAAATGAACGCCTTGCTTTTGGTGTGCTATAGCATTTTTAATGAAGGGGAGGAGGAAAATTTAAATCTTAATTACGTGACAACGTGCGTAGTTAACGTGCAGAAAGGTTCAGGTTCGAAACCGCTGCTGGCGTCCATTGCAGTTACTGATTTCTGACTGATGACGGTTCTGATAACTTGTGGAAAGCGTCTCCCCTAAATAGCTTAGATAGTCAAGCGTTGATCCATCAAGTGTGAGTTTCTTGAGTTGTCTCCTGTACGCCACGAAAATGCAGGACACTTAAACCTAAAAGTCTTCCACTCGCAGAGAAAGACAATGCCCTCCCCCTCATTATTTGTCGGTGGGCTGTTCGCAGCATATGTCAATGGAACACGTCACGAACACATAATCAACAAAAAAAAAATCCCCAGTCAATTCTTCACTGCATTCACGCTCTGCTTTATCCACACTGATAAAAAGTAGTGGCATACATTTTCAAAACTATTATGCATTACAGTGAGGGTTTTTTTTTTTTTTTTAATTTATTCAATCAAAATTGCAATTTGTAGAAATAACCAAACAAATGCCCTTTTCCCTGATTGCACTGCGAATGGTTAAAACTAGTTTTGAGTCAAGCCAAGTACAGTCCCTTCCAGTTCACACTGCAATGCAGTTTATAAGTCTGGTGTCTTTAGTATGGCGAATCATTTTCATGTGACCATTTACAGTATTCTGAATTCATTAAAAATATCCGAAGCCTAAAAGTCAACAACTCACTTTCACATAAATGTAAAAGAGAAATGTTTCAAGCAGTAGAAATTATTTATCGTGAGAAATTATTTGTCAGAGAATTGGGAAATACGATTCGCCGAATTACAAAATCTGTCTGTAATTTTATATTTAAATCAGCAACTTATTCAATTCCTTCTATTAGCTCACACTTTCCCTATATATATGTTGATCAAATTTTCAATCGATAATAAAATACATTGTATTCATCCACTCAAGTTCAACTACATTTATTTTTAACTTGTAGTGTAGCTACAGAGGTGGTTGAATGTGCACCTCATACCAAATACGCTGTCATTTCGATTCAAACTATCACTGGCAAACGAAATCACTTTCTTTAGGCCGCTTACAGCGCCATCTATGAATACATTTTGGAACTTTATTTGGGTGCCGTACCATTTCCCTCTTCTTCAAGTATCTTCAGTTCAAACGTGAACTCATTGTGAGGAGGGGTTCTTGTTTTTACAACATTTTGAAAATGGGACTTTAATTATAATCACTCTGTATAATACAAATTAAATATTTAATTATTATTCATATTTTCTTGAGGAATGTATTAAGTATTAATATAAGATTTGTGCAAAAGTTATGAAAAAACATGCAAGTCAAAACGACACTTCATCTTTCGGCGTTACAAGTGTCCTCTTTAAAAAAAACCTTTCTACCATTCCCCCTCCTTCTGATTTTCAACAATGCAATCGATCACAGTGTTAAGAGATAACATTCAAAGACGAATTCAGATCGAACAAGGACCTTGACACTCGTCTTGAAGTGATTATTTTTAAATTTGGACTCACTCTAAATGAAACGCATTGCTGTAGAGGTGTTGAATTTTTCCCGAGAGATTCATTGACTCAAATCGGCTTTCAAAAATAACCCTTTAAAAAATGCGCAGGGGCGAGTTCCGTGAACTTTTACTGAACGGTAGGGAATAAAAAACATGTAATATAAAAAAAAATTAAAAGTCAATTCCTACTATATTTCAGAAGTTATATTTCACTCTATTGCAGAAAGTCCTTTATAAATAATTTTCATTCATTTTTTTAAAGTTTATCTGGCACCCTCTATGGGTAGATAGATGCAACTTAAATCTAAAAAAAAACTAAAATGAATGAATTAAATTCAATGAACGAATTAATATTTGAAGCAACCGTATTAACATCCAGTGTCCTCCACTGCAAGTTCAAAAGAAATGTATTTTTGTAGTTGAGTGGATGAGTAAAAAGTGTTTTTTAATAACGACTGAAAATGTGAACAAGATATATAGAGGGGAGAGTATGAGCTAATAGAAGGAATTGAAGAAAAAAAAGAAAAGGAGGCAAATGTCGTCACTTCCTCGTTGTTCGGAGGAAGAAGCCGGCACTTGCACTCCCAGAGTCGAGGCAGTGCCGCCGAGAAGGTCAGGCAGTGAAAGCAGAGCGCAGCAGTGAAAGTCGTAGCAGTCTTCCTGACCCAGCTCCCTCGGATAGCAGCACGACATGGAATCCCGAGTGACGGAGGACTCCGCGACGAAAGGGAAGGTGAGTGCTCGGCCCCGTTCTCAGAGCGGGTGTTTTCCGCCTCGCGATATGCTTTTGAGAAGCGTTCACAGATAAGTGTTTAAAACAGCGATGTGCGTCTCGTCCACCACATGGGTTTATAATGCTCAACTTGAGTCTAGTCGGATGTCTTTTATTCAATTCCTTCTATTAGCTCACACTCTCCTATATATATATCGTGTTCACATTTCCAATCGTTCATAGAATACTTTTTTTTATTCATCTACTCAAGTTCAAATATATTTTTAAAACTTGAAGTGGTTGACACTGGATGTGAATACAGTTCTTTCAAATATTAATTCATTCATTAAATTTAATTAATAAATTTTAGGTTTTTTTTAGATTTAAGTTGCATATATCTATCAATAGATGGCGCCAGATAAACTTAAAAGTGAATGAAAATTATTTATAAAGGACTTTTCTGCAATAGAGTGAAAAAAAAAGGAGGAATTGACTTTAAAAATTTTTTTTTTATATTACTTGTTTTTGTCTGGAGCTGACGAATTCGATCTTGCACTTATTTTATGTATCACAAATTTTATATTTTTTCGGATATCTTAAAATATTTTTTTCTTATAACATTATCGGATTTTATGATCCATATTCACTAGGACAGTGACTGGCTATACTGACTGTCAGTAAAAATAATTATAACTTCTCCATTTTTGATTATTAAGGATGATTCAGAATTTTTATTATTTTTGAATCTCATGGTGGAATCTAGTATGAGAAGAATCTTAAGACAATTTTATCTATGCATAAAAGGCTGGCAATTATTGACATTGAACTGCCATTTATCAAAATGGATAAATTATGCCATCGATTTTATTTTGATATTTATTTTAAATGCATTTTTTGGAAATGCAACTAAAGTACATTTGAAAAGACTTTGTTTTTGTTATTTGTAATGAAACTATCTGTCACTTTTTATTGTGTTTCATTTAATACAATTATGGAACGTGTTCGGGATTATATTTCAAGTGCTTTTTATTGAATTTAACTTGTCAATCGAAGCAGAGAAAATCTTGTATTTTACACAAATAGCATTGAATTGCCGATGTGGAAGTGCAATACACAGTGAAAGATTTGATACTTGCTTTCGCTTATTCTTTTTTAACCTTCGCTGTGTGTCTCCGGAAACTTTGTTTTTGAAAATTCATCAAGAAGTACTGCTATCCATCTATTTTTAATTTCGAAAAAATATTTTTTATCAAATTGCATAAAATATCCATGATTTATAATCAAAATTGAATATTTAATTTATTGTTAGCGGTTTCTTGGTGCATTGCATTAAAAATTGAATATCAGATTTGTAAGATTTAATTATTATTATACAGCCGCGAGAGGTCGCGCCTGTGACCTTAACTGTGCGGTGCAGTGTGGTAAGTACATGCGGGCAGAGCTAGAGACCACGAGGAGAACACTAGGAGCGTCTGAAAGAGATAGACGGTCAGGGACCGGTTCTTGGATTTTAACTATTAATGCTGTTGTAGAAGAGGCACAGGGTGCCATGTGTACGTATGTACTAAAAAAAAAAAAGAAAGAGAGATTGGTATCACATCATGACACAACTAGCAGCCAGCAAGCGATATCAGATTGGTGCAGGAATTATTATTCCTCATCCTACGTTTCACTTGCTTTATCTCTCATATCATTCCTTCCTTCAAACTTTCACCGCTGTCATCTGTCGCGTCGCGCAAAGGTAGCGTTCAAAGTCGAATATCAGATTGCGAAATACCCACTTTGGGGCGCTTGTTTCTGAAGGGGCCGTTTTAATATCTGATATTATTTCATTAACATCATTACCGTTAAAAATATTTTATTCTCTGTATTCAAGTCACGGAATTCTTTACGAGCACAAATCGTTACCTCACACGTTCAGCAATTCACAATTTTAATCTTATTCATTATTTTTATGGCATCGACAACGGGTCCCTAACTGTACCGAATTTTTAATTTAAATTCTTTTATTTTTCATCTTACTTTTATTTAATTTTAGTATTTTTTTAATTTTCAGAATACCCTTTTTAAAATTTTTTGAAACTTTATTTTTTACCGTACGCTAACCTTAAACAGCCAATTAAAAATCTTAAATTTTAAAAGTAAATTAGGCTGAGGAGGTTAAGGGGTTCTATCCCCATGGGTACGCCAGTTGCCAGTTGTCAGTTATTAGTACAAGAAAAAAAGGCAAAGTAAAAAAAAAAAAAAATCGGAGCGGATCAATATGTTCATTTCATGGTTCTGGAAAAGCACATAACTAGTTAGTTCACGATTCAATTTTAATGATTTTTTGGAATCTAAAAAGTAATCGTAATGTGTGCAAAATTTTTAATCATAAAAAAAAAAAAAATTTGAAAGGCAATAAAAAAGAATAGAACCATAAAACTGTTTAGTACAATGTACAAAAACTGCAACGCAATAATCTTCAAATTTAATAAAAATAAGCATAATTCTATTCCTATGGCGAAGATTCTTTATTATTCAATTTCTTCTATTAGTTCACACTCTCCCTATATATATCTTGTTCACATTTTCAATCGGCAATTAAAATATTTTTTTTACTCATCCACTCCAGTTCAAATACATTTTTTTAACTTGTAGTGGATGACACTGGATGTTAATGCACTTTTTTCAAATATTAATTCAGTCATTTAATTTAATTAATTAATTTTAGTTTTTCTTTAGATTTAAGTTGCATGCATCTACCCATAGATGGCGCCAGATAAACATAAAAAAATGAACGAAAATTATTTATAAAGGACTTTCTGCAATAGAGTGAAAAAAAAAAAAAGGAATTGCTTTAATTTTTTTTTATATATATATTACTTGTTTTTCAAGTAAGAGCTCTTGGCTAAAAGCAACTGCGCTGACTTCGGGAAGAGATCTCTTGAATGTAATTGCAGTTCCAGGCTGATGACCCTGGATAAATGTCGAGCGAGAAGCATTAGCACAGAACAGAGCCCTGGGCTAGGAGAGGCCTCGGCCCAAACTGACGCATTTCGGAATGCAAAACAGGACGGCTTCTCAACTGATCTTTATTTTTTTTTTTTACCAATTGCAAAATTTTCATGTCTGTCGTGAATAATTTCGCTCATAAATAAATGTCTTAGTTTAAGTTCATTTTTTTTTTTTTTTTTTTTTTTGTAAATATTAAATGCTATTAGTTAAAAAATTGAATTAAAAAAAAAAACAAGTAATATAAAAAATAAATTTTAAAGTCAATTCCTCCTTTTTTTACACTCTATTGCAGAAAGTCTTTTACAGATAATTTTCATTCATTAAGTTTATCTGGCGCCCTCTATTGGTAGATACATGCAACTTAAATTTAAAGAAAAACTAAAATGAATGAATTAAATTTAATTACTTCATTAATATTTGAAAAACCGTATTAACATCCAGTGTCATCCACAACAAATTAGAAAAAAATGTATTTGAACTTGAGTGGACGAATAAGAAGTATTTTATGAACGATTGAAAATGTGAACAAGATATATATAGAGAGTGTGAGCTAATAGAAGGAATTGAAAAAGAAAAGATTCCATGTTACACTATTTTACATGTCATTCATGAATTTTTAAAAAAATATTCATAAAATTATTATAAAGTGAACAGGTTTTTTTTACATTTATAAATTAATCCATGATTTTTAGGTAATTTTAAAAGTTATTATAGTAAATGACTCGTATAAAATTCAAAAGAAATTAAAGTATTTGTAAATTTCACTTGAAATTATCCAATTAAAAAATTATTTCTATATTTATTTATTGTTATTAATATTTGTATCTTATTAAAAAAAAAAAATCTTTTAAATAAGTTCAAATTATTATTTTTATATGTTTATTTTTTATTTTTTTACGTATGTTGCTTAAAAAGTATAAAACAATATTCATAAAATCATTAGAAAATCATCCATTTCTTACATTTATAAATTAAGCATATTTTTAAAAAATTTTCATCGTTTGAATGAAAACGAATGATTTAATAATAAACGTATTCATTTTAAAATTAAAACTTTTTTTTTTAAATTTTAAAAAGTCGATAACTTGGAACGATTCTGAACGTCAAACTACATCTGAATGGGAAAAAAAAGAAGAAACAAGTAATATAAAAAAAAACATTTTAAGTCAATTCTTACTTTTTTTCACTCTATTACAGAAAGACCTTTATAAATAATTTTAATTCATTTTTTAAGTTTATCTGGCGCCATCTATTGGTATATATATGCAACTTAAATCTAAAAAAAACTAAAATGAATGAATTTAATTTAATTAAAGTATTAATATTTGTAAAAACTGTATTCACATCCAGTGTCCTCCACTACAAGTTAAAAAAAAAAAAAAAAAATGTGTTTGAACTGGAGTGGATGAATAAAAATTATTTTTGAACAATTGAAAATTTGATCAAGATATATATAGGGAGAGTGTGAGTTAATAGAAGGAATTGAAAACAAGAAGAAAAAACCCCACCCGATTCCTTAAAATGTCGGACGCGAAGAACGATGAATGAAGCCGACTGGCAGAGAACTTGACCCGCGACCCAGATGCGGCGGAATGCGGTCGCGTCTCCTTCTTCCTTCCTTCCTCCTGACCCCGAAACTCGGATTAAACCGAAAACCCATCCGGACACTCGGAATCGAGGCGGAACTCTTTTCTATCATGGGCTCCTGTTATAGAATCCGTGTAGCGTCCATCTCAATGGCTTGCTTACTTATGGTTTTTTTAACATCGTTTGCCGATTTGATTGCAATTTAGATCCAACGGGAAATGCCTTTTGGATTGTGGACGATATTCTCAACCATTAAGCCCCCACACACACACGCACCACCTTAACGGAATAGGTCGCACACAATCGTATCTCACAGATCAGGGATGGGCAAACTAATGCCCGCGGGCGCCAACTCCGGCCCGCCGGAACATTCTATTCGGCCCGCGCATAGAATTTTAATTTGCCGGTCCGAGGAAAATTAAAAAGAAATATGTATTATATATCCATCTCCTTTTCTACTTTGATGGAATATTTTTTTTTTTTTTTCAAAGGAGTGATGATATTTTTTACTTGTTTTTTTTTTTTGTTCTACAAAAACACAAATCGACGAAAATAGCAAGCACAGACAGCTTTCAATCGGTAAAGTGTTAAAAGCGGAAGCTCTTTGTAAGTTATAGCTGTAGATTGGCACCAACATGATAGAGTTTTACACTGCGTAAAAGAAATAGAAGGACAGTGTTTTTTTTTTGCCAATTAATATCTCTTATTTTCTCCTAACTACCAGATACTTATGTAGATTTAGTTTAGTGACCCTTTTTTTTTTTTTTTCATTTTAGGCAAAAATTAAGCATCTACCACTAATATTAATAATAAAATCTAATATATAAAATTCTCGTGTCACAGTGTTTGTTGCCAAACTCCTCCGAAACGGCTTGACCGATTCTTATGAAAATTTTTGTGCATATTTGGTAGGTCTGCGAATCGGTCGTAATCTATTTTTAAACCCCTAAGTGATAAGGGTGGCCCACCCCTAAATATTTTTAAAATTTCTTTGGCAAACCAATGTAGTGGCAACAATGTATTGTTAATGTTTAGTTAAGCAAAATTGGCAACTTTATTATTGTTCTAAGAAAAATAAAGATGGCTGAAATTCCCGTGTCACGATGTTTGTTCGCGATGAACTCCGAAACTAACCATCCGATTTTAACTTTTTAAATGTGTGTTTGTTCCAACTTGAGAGATAGGATAGTTTTATTCAGATTTTTTTCGTATTTAATTGCAAAATCGTTTAAAATCTACCATTGAGGAAAGGCGCCAATCTTGCAACCCTGAATTTTCGCCAATTTCTTTAGGGTTGCAATACTGCAATTAGAGGAATTCGTAGCTTCATTTTTCGAACAATATAATGACTATTTTATTGCTATTTCGATAATTAATTGCAGAATTCTTATTTGCACTAATTTCATCGTTGGAGTAAAAGTTTGTTTCCACCACAGACGAAAGATATACCACAATAAAAGGATGGCGCCGTGTCTCGATGCCTGTACTACATAACCGTAAAATTCTCATGTTCTGAATATTATTGTTTTATGTACTACTTTAAATTTTGGGAAAATTATATTGTATGAAATTTATATTATTTCTATGAGAAATAAATCAAATGTATGTAAGTATTACCTGGTTTGATTATCAATATTTTTTTTTATTTTTTTCTAAGTTTGAATTTGAATTGGAATAAAATATATTGAATGAAAAGTTGTGAATCAAAACATTGAACTTTTCTATGCTTAAAGTTTGTCAACATGTGTTGTATTTGATTAAGAATTCCAAAATGAAATGTGATCTAACAAGATAATATAATATAGACAATATAATTTTAAAGAAAGATGATGAATTTTAAGGATTTTTTTGAAAAGTGGGAAAATGAAGTAAACTCGGCAATTATTTGATATAATGATAACATTAAAATTTTATAAAAGGTATTATAATAGTTGCAAGTTGAAAATCAATGACATTTTATTTAAAAACTTTTTGTTATTTGGAAAACAAAGAATTTGAGTTATAGATTTGAGTGATTTAAATATTGTCGAAGAAAAATTGATAAATGGTACTTTTAAATTGGAAGTTATTTAAAGAAAAACAAAACAAATAAATAAGTGTTTATATTAATAAAGGAGAATTTAAAGCTCAATAACATTTTTATGTATGTACATTTGTTTTTATTTATATTTAAAAGTTGGTTTTAATTATTTTTATTTGAATTTTTATGCATTTTGTATTCATTCAAAACATCACAATAAAAATATTTCTGTTCTAAATGCTTTGAAACTTCATGTAAAAGTTTTCTTTAAATGTATGAAAGGAATAGAACATGGAAATTAACCTAAATTCATAAATTATTTTTATTTTAGTTTTTAAACTAAGAATTTTTGTAAATTTGTAAAAAAAAAAAGTTTGTGTCGACAAACTTTAAGCATACAAAAATGTATAAATAATTGAGATATAAATTTGAAAACAGTATATTACCTACATAAGGATATTCCCAGCATAAAAATACTTACAAAGGAAAAAAACTATTCATGTTTTATTTATTTTTGAATTATAAAATTTTGCAACAATATCACATTTTTGCAATGTTTATCCATATTTTAAAGAATAAATTGTATAAAGAATAGTAAAAGTTGATATTTTTATGTGAAATTCAAAGGTTTTGAATATATTTAATCAAAACACTTGCAAAAAGGCTAAATATTTTAAATTCAGGTCATTTCATATTAAAAAGCCTTTGCAAATAGCAGGAAGTTGTAAAAAAAAAGTTTGTCGAGCAAATTTTAACTTTTTCAAAACAAAGCTCAGAAAATATTTACAGCTTTAAGGAAAAACAAAACTATATTTTTTAATAAATAAGACTATGAACTTGATAATTCAATGGCATTATAATATATTTACAACATTTTTAAAAGTAATATATCTAATTAAAAGTTGTTTTTAGCTTTTTCTCAGAATGAATTTTTATGCTTTTTGTTTTCATATGAAACACCATAACACAAGTAATTTTGATCCAAATGCTACAAAACTTTGTATTTATGTTTTTCATAAATATTTACAGGGAATAGACCTCTGAAATGATTATAGCTACATAAATATTTTTTATTTCAATTATTAAACTTGGAATTACATGCAAATTTTGGAAGAATTTTGTGTCGACAGCATTTAAACTAGCACAAAATAATAAATAATAAAGATATAAATTTACCAGAGGTCTATTCACTGTAAAATGTTAGTACAAACAAATACAAACTTAGAAATTTAAAAATATTGATTTGATTTCAGGTTTTGTAACAGTATCAATTTTTGGCCATTTTTACCCTTATTTTAGCTTATAAAAATTAAAAAAATAATAATGAAATTTTTTATCTGTGAAATCATTAGTTTTTAGATACATTCAATTCAAAAATGTGTACAAAGATAAAAAATTTCAAAAACATTCTTTCGAAGGTGTTCGTGTACCTTAAACGATCGTTTGCATTTGTATTTTATTGTGAATTTTTTTAAAGTCTTTTCTTATTATATCCCGATTTTATTTTAATTGTATTGTATTTTTTTTTCAATTATCATTTTCAGTAAACGACCACCAAAAAAATCTAACCTCAGAATCCGTGTTTCTCCCATGGGCAGCTGTATGTTGCATGCTCACGTGTTCGAAAACCATCGAATTTATTTATTTCGACGAAAGACAGACTAACAAGAAATATTGTTCATTTCTTAGTTAAATGAAAGTAATGATTATTAAAAATTATATTACGTAAAATAATTATAAAACAGTCTTAAAAATCAACATTATCTACCTCATTCATTAAATTAATAAAAATTAAACATTTTCTATTCGTTGAAACTTAATTTGATCTTTTCATCATTCTTTACCAATCACTTCCTTAACAATACCAATTATAGTATCTAATAATTGAACGAAATACAAGAAAGCCACAGCAACGCGTGGCCGGGTCTTCTAGTTAGTATATATAATTTCCGATGCGTAAAAAAAAAGTAGAAGGACACTTGCTAATATATTTAATTTAGTGAGTTGTTCTTTAGTTAAATAGTGATTTTGTACTTTTTTTATCCTTTTCTGTCAAAAAAATCTAATTTGTTTAAAAGTTACGCTGTTTCTCCGTTCTCAGAAATGCCTAAAGGAATACCTTTGAACGATTTTCAAAAGGCCAAATTTCCGCATATCAAAATGATGGTAAAGGTGTCAGAGAGATTGCTCGATTGTTGCAGGTGAGCCCCAATACAGTTTCAAACTTTATCAGAAATCCTTATAAAAATGGAAAGAAAAAGAAGACTGGTAGACCGAAAAAGTTAACACCACATGATGAAAGAAAACTTGTTCGTGTGCTTAAGAAGAACAAAGGAAGTGTTTCAAAGGCAAGAAATCAAGCAGGACTTAATCATGTGACGAAACAAACAGTTTACAACTATATTAAAAGATATAAAAAATTCATTTTCAAAAAACGGAAACATCATCCTAAGTGGACACAAGCTCACATTGATAACCGTTTAGCGTGGGCTAAGGAGCACATGTCCTGGACTACAGAATGGACTTCTGTGATATTTTCCGATGAAAAGAAATTTAACTTAGACGGTCCAGACGGATATCAGCACTACAGGCATTGTCTGGGGAATGAAGACGAATACTATTCAACACGACAAATGGGAGGAGGGAGTTTAATGGTTTGGTTGGCTGTTGGATACGGAGGAAGGACAAGTCTGGTTTTCTTAAATGGTAGGCAAAAACATACAGACTACATTCAAGTGCTGAATTCCGAGCTTCTTCTTTATGGCTCTGACTTGGGGGTGAAGAGTGGAAGTTTCAGCAAGACGGAGCTTCCATTCCACTGGAGAAAGAGTCAAAAATTGGTTCCTAACAAATAATGTGGATGTTTTACCATGGCCAGCCAAAAGTCCTGACCTTAATATAGTGGAAAACATCTGGGCAATGCTAGTTCGTCGAGTTTATGCTGATGGAAGGCAATTTGATTCGCTAACTCAGCTTCGAGAAGCATTGAATGACTCGTGGGACAATTTTTGTCAAACAGAAGTTCAATCTCTATACAATTCATTTCCAAACAGAATATTTGAAGTTATAAATGCCAATGGGAAGAACATTCCTTATTAAAATCACTATTTTTTCATTCATTATAATGCTGTCCTTCTACTTTTTTTTTTACAAAGTTTCAAAAAAAAGAGAAACTATTTTTGTTGCCATTAATGCTTTATCTTTGAATATCATAATTCTGATGTTAAAATTGTATTTTTAAAATATTTGTAAAATGTTTCTAATAAAAATTTTTAGTAAAAATAAAATATTTTTCGGTTATTGTTACAAAATCAAGTGTCCTTCTACTTTTTTACATAGTGTATGAGCACAATTAATGGTTTGGATCATGCAAAAACTCATTTACCAGTTATCATTATGCATTTTGTAACATGGGTCCAAAAAGTGATAAAGTGTATGCTTTATTATTTGAAACCTTTTAAAGCTGTCATCTTCCTCCTGTGGTAGCTAATTCTTCAAATGTTATGATATAAAATATTCTTGAAGTAGCAAATCTGAACATTGAAAAAACAAACCTGATAATATGAAAGAAGAAAGTTTTCAAATATTATCTTTCAGATGTGTATCTATCTGTCTTTAAAATTTTTCTTTTAACAATAAATTATCTATTTTACTTTAAAAATATTTTTTTCCCAAACAATTCAAGACTTTCCGCACATCTGTTATTCGCATTAATATAAATAGAGCCTTACTTATAAATTAGCCTTACACAAATAAACTACAGAAGATTCGTTCACTACCTTTGCTGGAGCACTTGCATTTATTTTTTTCTAATAAAAAATCAATGAGTAAGAAAAACAACAGCGTTTCGAAGTCATATGTTGTTGAGATTGCTACACCTGCAAAGTGCACTTAATTCATCTAGTAAAGCAATGATGATACATTGAATTTATCAAAATGCTTAAATGCTATGTAATCTTTTATTCAAATAGTAGATAACACAAACTAAGAAGAGTGATTATACAGATGAGTAATTTTATAATAAAACATACAGTAAATATTTCTTGTAACATTAAATATCTCTAAAAACATTAACTGTTAACATTTCTATTAATCACTGTAACTGTAATGACACAACTGCACAGAGCTTCCAGAAATTTTTTGAAAAATAAAATAAATTATTATCTGCAGATAATTCTTGACTCTTATGAATGATTTATATAGTCTTATACGATATGTCTTTGAATGACGAATGCACGACACCTGAAGAGCATGAGTTACGGAAAGTATTCAGGAATGTGAGTGCTTATTACTGGTTCCTGCAACATATTGTATCATTTTTCCAACGGGAAGAGTTGTGGCTTTTCTTTCCAGGAGAGAGGAATGTATATTCTTTGACAAGTACCTAATAAAAACCTAGACAATAGCAACCTAGTACCTAATAACAACCTAGTAGCTCACTCAAATTAGACAGCAGATAAGCATCGTTGTGTGTAGTTATATTACATGCAATTAGTGTTTTGTACTAATGAGAACAACCTGTCACACAAATCTAATAGCAGATATTCAGCGTCATGGATAACGAGACCTCATGAAATGTGCGATTATCTGTACGACCTTCACAGGCCGAATCATTTACAGATGGAATATGAACTACAGCATGAGTTGTTGCTTCGTGATTGGTGATAGACCATGGGCAGAAGGAATTGTCCAATTCAATGAGAAGTGAGGGAAGCAGACCCCCACCCCCTTTCTTGGAGGATTTTCTTAAAGAAAGGAAAGAGTTATGCTCTGTGTGACAAAGAGTGCAGGCGGAATTTTCTTTTTTTAATGACAGAGCAGAGTTTTCTTTGTATAATAACCCAGAGTTCTGTATTTGATATATATATAAAAGAGAGAGAGAGATTGTAAATCGTAATCGTTAATCGTATAGTGTAATAGTATATAATGTATCTTGTAAATAAAAATTATAGTTGATCCTGAAAGACGATAAGTCTAATATAGGCAAGTACAATATCAAGTTGTAAAATGTATCTTATTTTGAATTTTTGTATGACAATTTAGATTGAAGATTAGAAAACAATGCAACAATGATGTTTTGTTTCAACTGGGGATTTCATTACCAATACGATTGCCAATGAAACGGGAATTTTTCAGTAAAAGTCATTTTTACTGAAAAAATTTTCCTTAGAATTAAAAAAAAAAATGATACTTTCAATTTCTTAGCGAAAATTCAACATTGATCTAATCTTTTCAAAAGCATTCAAAAAAAAACCTTTGGCGTTTATGAAAGCCTATTTAAACATCGCTTGATGCAACTATTTCAATATCTATAGAAAAAATAAGTCGTTACATTACCACTTGATTAATTGTTTAATTGAATGATTTCTTAATGAGTGATTAACTTAATGGAGATCGATAATTGACTTGATTCAAGGGATTAATTGAAAATGTTTAATTTTGTTCGGCTATTAATGAATCTCGCACTTGAAAACCCAATCTTGAAACTTCCCATACAATGTTTTACACACTTCTATAAAAATTGATATTTTACAAATCAATGATATTGTTAAAGGGCAGATTTCAAGGAAATATTTACGAAACTGGAATTTCAAATTCTTAAAAGTTTTGCAGTAAAATATATTATTACTGATAAACGGATAATATGTTTCACTACAAATATACAATCATTTCAGGAATAAAGAAAGACAGCTAATTGTCTTAGTTAAGTCAGTAAGTCTCCATTTCCCAGTCAATTTAAGTATAAATTGAGCAATTATCAAGAATGGAAACAAAATAATTTAAAA
Organism: Caerostris extrusa; assembly: GCA_021605095.1. Classification (NCBI taxonomy): domain Eukaryota; kingdom Metazoa; phylum Arthropoda; class Arachnida; order Araneae; family Araneidae; genus Caerostris; species Caerostris extrusa. The sequence continues at coordinate 37,581 of BPLR01018087.1, read as the reverse complement.
TAGTTGAATATTTTAAATTTTACCACGAATTATATTATAGCAATGCAAATTTTGAAAAATAAATTTATTCAGATTTATTTTTCATTTTGACATTAATTTGACTTACGATAACGAAATGGATTTTAATTTGGCTTGTTTTTACATAATACAGTTTTTAAAAATTATACATAATTATAAGGAAGGGGAAATAGAAGAAATTTTGATAAATTAATTTATAATGTAATATAAAGGAAATGGTAATAAAGACTCTCATTTTCTTTCTAAATTGCAAAAGTGACAGTATAATCTCTGTTTGGGATCCCGAGACTAAAATTTTTAGACAAAAATTTTTTAAAAATCATTTAAATATGATAAATTATTATATTTATTTGAAACTTTTTGTCTCGAATAACGAAAATTAGACAGTTATTAAATAATTAATAATCATCAGATATTCTGATGCATTCATATTTTATTCAAGATTTCTTTCCAATATTTCTAAAGAGCACGAAACATAATATTTACATTTATCTGTAAACATCTATAGATACTTTTAGATAACTCTCTTTTTCTCCTCTATTGCATACTATTCAGTAACCGAAAGCCTTAATTTTATATAAAAAAAGGCAAACAAAGGGAAATATTTATACTATACATGCTCTAAAAATGAGAAATTTTATTTTTTTTATCGGTTAGCCAAGTGTCTCACTTTTGTATATTACAAACAGCCCAGGCCTGAACGGCCGAGTGTCTGCACTCTGCGCTCGGTGTCACAGGTTTCGGGTTAGATGTTTGTAGTGGTTCTGAATTCACTTTAAACCGTAGGTCCCCGTCTCACGAAAACTCTTGCATTTGAATGTTTGGTGACGTATTTCTTCAGCCTCATGAAAACTCTTGTATTGAATATCTGCTGATGTATTTCTTTAGCAGCTGTCTTCTCTTTTTCCGCATCACTATATGTAATGGTTGTTTTAGCATCTATACAAATGGGTATGAGTGATAAGTGTATATATATATAACCAATTTTCTTTACAGAGAATCAAGTTATAATTATCAGAGATATAGCTTTCATGGGGCTAGAGTTCATAAGGCCATGACGTCAATAACATCAACATCAATAAAAAATCTATTCTTCAGTTCAACTTCTTGAATGACGCTTCCGTTTTAGACCAGTTCTTTTAATAATTCAAAGTGTTGTTTAACTTACCATTCATGTGCATATATTTGTTCTCGCTTACACTGAGCACATAAATAATTACAAAGTGATAAGTTAAAAAATCCCGCAAATAATCAAAGAAAATTTGATTATTGGAAGTGATAAGTGTATATTATAAACAATTTTCTTTACAGAGAACCAAGTTATAATTACCAGAAATATGACTTTCATGAGGCTAGAGTGATCCATGAAACATCAACACCAATCGAAAATTTATTCTTCAATACAATTTCCTCATCACCTTCATCCAACTTTTTTCGTTGATGTTTCGAGAGTCACCCAATAAAAAGAGATGTTGTGAAGTAGCTTTATCTTGTTTTGTATTTATATCAATTTTCTTCGATTACTTAAGATTTTGTTAAACTTATTACTACTGTATGTGCATATATAGACGCTCATGTATAAGCTAAAACAAATATATGCACACGAATGGTAAGTTAAACAACATTTTGAATTATTCAAGAAAATTGGCTTAAAATGGAAGTGTCCTCCAAGAAGTTGGACTGAAGAATAGATTTTTGATTGATGTTGCTGTTAATGACAACGTGGAGCACTCTAGCCTCATGAAAGTCATATCTCTGGTAATTATAATTTGATGCGCTGGAATAAACATTGGTTACAGCCAGGTGTTGGGAATAGCTGCAATAAACCTGTGAGACCGAAATGTCCTTCCTTTCAGCTGGAGTACGAAAATAGGAGGTTGTGAATTTACCAGATGCCATTCATATTACTTCTGCCATAAGACTCGTATCTGGGTTTTATTGCAAAAGCGATTGGAATTAATTTTTAGAAAATCTCCTTTAGGAACATGCATGCTAAAATTCAATACTTTGGCCATGGCAGTAATTTTGGGAAGCGCTACAGTTTATTCAGTACAAATTATACAATATAAAAGTTAACAAATTTGCAATAATAAAAGAAGTTTTAAAGTATTTGGGGACACCAATTTAATAGTGTTTATTATTGAGGAAGCGGCTTTAAAAATAACATTTACCATTCGAATTATTTCGAATAACATTTACCATTCACTTAATTCTAACATTTACCATTCGAAAATCGCATTTAGGAATTTCCAGTTGCTAAAATTCAATAATTTGACCAAGGCAATAATTTTGTGAAAAGCTACTGTTGATTCAGTACAAATCATATAATATAATAATTAAATAATTTACAATAATAAAAGAAGTTTTAAAGTTTTGATTTATGTGTTACTGCAGAATAACATTTGCCAATCACTTAATTTTAACATTTAACATTTACCATTCAAAACTCTTTTTGCAGGAGTTTGTAACCTGAAGGTCTATTCGCCAGCGCTGTTGCCTTTGGTACCATAAACTTCAGGTTCCAATCCTGGCGGTGGCATGAATGTTTGGCAGTGGTTCGGAATCCATGTTAAACTGTAGGTCCCGGTCTAATTAGCCCAAAATGTGCACAAAATGACCGATAAATCAAATCAAATCTTTAGCATTTTAAATGCTAAAATTCGATACTTTGGCTATGGCAATAATTTTGTGATGAGCTACAATTTATTCAGTACAAATTATACAATATAGTAGTTAAATTATTTGCAATAATAAAAGAAGTTTTAAAGTTTTAATTTATATTTTACTGCCGTATTTGGTGGCACCAATTTAATACTGCTTATTATTGAGGAAGCAGCTTTAAAAAGGACATTAACCATTCACTTAAATTGGTTATACAAAGAACTAATGTGCTTGATAACAGTGATTTTAATAATAAATCAAATTAACTGTGTTACAACAATGACATAAGTATGTTACATCCATTTTATGACGAAGGCTTAAAATTTGTCAGTAAAATGGATAGATTTGACTTTTTAATTCACATTTCCTTAAAAGATTTTTAATAATTATTTTTACTTTGCATTTAACGATAATTTTTCAACAAAAAAAAAAAATAAAGCTATTTTATATGATTCTTAAGTTCAACTTCTAAAGGTTTTTGACACAAATTGATGTTATAAGTTGTATTTAATCGAAACGATAAACTTGCAACATATTTTTACTAATTTTCCCTGTTATTTTGAAAATTTCTGATAATATCTGAGCAATTACATATTACGTTATCTAAACAATTATATATTAAGTTATCTAAGCAATTATATCGTATCATGCAATTGTGAGCGATTCATTATTAGTGAACCTGAACGTGAAAAAGAATTATGTCTGTTATTAACATTCATTTTATTTCTACATTTAACATTATTTGAATTATATGTATATATTTATGGTCATCGGATTCGTGTAATTGTTCTTTGGAATATACTCGAAATCATTAAAAAAGATCGCGGTACACCTTCCTCAAAGTTGATCACGCTGTTTTCCTTATCGTAAAGGAAAATTCCAAATCAAATCTAGTCTTTACATCAGTTTAATCTGTAGGTAATGTGAGCAAAATGAAACTGTTTCACAAGGTAAAAATATTTCGTAAATGTGGATTTTGATTTGAGAAAAATTACGCAATGTTTGTCATTATTTTCAAAATAATGGATTGAATTAAATGCTTTTTTCCCAACTTTTCATAAATGTTTTTTGCGTATGAAGGCACTGAGATAAAAGTAATAAAGTTCTTGAAATGGCCTGGAGGATAGTTCTCCGAGCGTTTGAATAAAGTTAGTTTAGTTCAAAGCCCAGTAAACGAGGTGAACCAAAAATGTTCCTGTGTTTGGTAAAGATGAGTTTGGTAAATCTGTACATCGTATTATGCTTCCAATAGGTTCAAAAAGAGAGGTTTCAGTCCCGTACATGATATACTTCGAATTTTCGTTTCGCATGTTGCTGGAGCTGGGCAACTGGAGTGCCGATTACAGAGTACTAATGGGAATAAAACCCTCCTCATCTTAATTAATAATATTAAATTATAATTTTAGTAGGCTGCTTTAAATAACCCATTTTTACCCAACTTTTCCCAAATGCTTTTGCTTATGAAGGCACTGAGGTAAAGTACAAAAGTTCTTGAAATTGCCTGGTGGATAGCCTCTGAACGTGAGGTTAGAGCTAGTATAGTTCAAAGCCCAGCAACGTGAACCAAAATGTTTCTGTGTTTACGGTAAAGATGAGTTTGGTAAATATGCCGAATTATTCTTTTAATAGATTTAATCAAAAACAGAGGTTTTAATCTCTTTAAATGGCATACTTCGAGTATGCATTTCAAATGTTGGTGGAGCTGGCAACTGGCGTGTCGATTATAGAGTATACCAATGGGGATAAGACTTCTTAATCTCCATCTTAATTAGTATTAAATTATAATTTTAGTTGGCTGTTTTAAATATTAGTAATAAATAAAAACAAAATTTTCTCAAAATTAAAATGTGGTACTCAAAATAAAAAAAAATGTTTAATTATTAAAAAAAAAAAAATAATTGCAAGATAACCTTATAAAAATAAAATTTCTAAACGATTTTTAAATAAAATTTCAAAAATTAGAGATTTTTAAACATTAAAAATCATAAAGACGCCGCAAAATTAAAAAAACAAACCAGATAAAAATTCCCTACAGAAAAATAGGCCTTTCTCAGAATCAATAAAAAGAAACTTTTTATTTCATTTATTAATTTATTATTTTTTTAACTTTTTCCTTTTTCATTCATTCTAGTCCTTTTATTTTATTAAAAAAAGTGACGGAAAAAAATAAATATAAAGACTATACCTACTAGTAACTGAAAAATCGAAGCCTAAACCACCGGGGTCAGAGATTTGGCGACAATTCCTCCTCGTTAATAAGGACCGAAACCGGTCAGAAACCGGTCAGACGAAGAAAGAATGACACAATGAGATAACAGACATTAAAATAGAAGAAAGAAAATCAAGAAAATGGATTTTTTTTAAAGGCATTTCTCAAATCAATAAAAAGTTTTACAAAACTTAATTCCAGTTAATTATTATTCTAGTTCTTAATTCAATTAATTATTATTATTTTTTTTTTTTTACATAATATTGTAGCCTTTTAATTCCAGTTATCTGCATGAGGGAGAAGAGTTATAAAATTTTTTCGAAATATTATAAAATAAATTGTCTGATACTGATAGGCCTAAATGACACCTAATGTCCATATTTCTTAAAGTACCCATACGATTGTTAATAAGATCCAGATCAGACATTTTGTGTTTTTTCTTTTCCTACTATTAGTTCACACACTTTATACACTACGGTAGAAGGACACTTGATTTTGTTAACGGAAAAATATTTTATTTTTACTGAAATTTTTTATTAGCCGTAGGTCCCGGATCAAACATAAAATATTAATGGATCTTTGTAAAAAAAGTAGAAGGACAGCATTATAATGAATGAAAAATAGATTTTAATAAGGAATGCTTCCCATTGTTTATAACTTCAAATATTCTGTTTGGAAGAGAATTGTATAGAGATTGAACCATCAAAAATTGCACGCGTCTCCTGCGTAATGCAAGGTGAGTAACATCGGTGTCAGCCCTTATGGCGAAAGATCACGGTCTATTTGGCTGCCAGGTGCATCCACATTATTTGTTCGAAGAAAAACTTAATTCTAGTTAATTATTATTCTAGTTCTTAATTCAAGTTAATCTTATTGTTATTGCTTTTTTCCGTATTAATAATATTCTAGCCTTTTCGTGTTGAATAGTCCTCTTTGGATTATCTGCATGAGGGATAGAGTTATAAATTTTTTCGAAATATTATAAATAAATTGTCTGATACTAAGGGTAAGGGTGCAGAATTGTATATAAAATTGTTTTTTGAAATGTATATTGGTATTGTTTTAATATAGTAAGAAACATATGAAAAGACATTAAATTATTATTATATTTTCTCATCCAAAAATCTTTGCTAATGAACTAAATTTTACTAACTTTTTATTTGAAGTATCTCCTTGATATAATAGAATATTTGAATTAGAGAATTAGAAAGGAAATTTTTAAGGTGCAGGGTTTTTTTTTTTTTGACAGGTACAGTAAGTTTTCAATAAGGTTGAGAAAATTTGCATTAATACTAATTAATCGATTTTTAGGACGTCATAATAAAAAATTTGTGCCTAAAAGGAAAAAAGGGTATCTAATTAGTTTTTAGAGCAATTTACGTTGAAACTCAAACAGTTTCGGAATATATGATTAAACTTTCCTAACATATCAAACATTACAAGCTATTGTGCATTTCTTACAATATATACAAAACACAAAATATTTATAAACATGTTTGTTGTTGTTTCTTATCCCACTTGGCTCTACCAAGCCCACGAGCCCATACAACTACTCAAAAAAAGTAGATTGAAGGGGAAGGAAGCAGCTTCTGTTGTGATGGAGCACCCAGTCAGGTAGAAGTCTGACTTTGGCTCCGTGACGCTCTTACAGTCATAGGAGACCGGGACATACGGCTTAAAGTATATTCGAACCACTACAAACAACCCTGGCATCGCCGGGAAACCCGAAACCTGTGGCACCGAGCGCCAGAGCGCTAGAACAGTCGGCCATTCAGGTCCCAAATTTGTAAATGCAAACGGCACGCAGTTTCAAGGTGGTCACCCATTCAAGTACTGACCGCGCCCAATGATGCTTGACTTTTTAGTGATCTTACGAGAATCGGTATATTCAGCATGGTATGGCCGTTGGTTGTTTATAAACATTAATGTTAAATACTCAACATTAAAACAAAAGCCCTTTTTACATACAAATATAAACATTTAACATAAACCATTTTTAAAACGTAAGTAATCAAACACAAATTACATTATAAATAAAAAGTACCAGCCTAGAATTATAAACATTTTGAAAGAATGAAGAGGTTAGTAGTATGATCTCCTTAAAGATTGCTTTTTTTTTTTTTTTCTTGAGAGATATTTGAATTTTGCCCATGAACACAATTACAATTTGTTATGTAAGTGAACAAGTTTTTGAATAAATTAAAGCAGCAGTGTTTTATTTCTTTGGGCTACTTTTATCTGTGTCTTTTTACATCTATTAAGTCCAAATTTGAATAAGCAGATTTTTTTTTATCATTTGCTCAGATAACAACTAGAGTTAGAGTTTCACAAACATTTTATCATTTTTTGTTGTTATATAAGTTCTTCCTTTTTGTACCATTATACTTTTTGCAAAAAAAAATTTAATCTTAATGGCTGATAACAAGTCAATAATTATCTTTTAGTAAGAAGGAAATAAAGTAAAAAATAAAGAGTTATTTTGTGTTTTTTTAAAAGAGATTTTAGTTGATGTTTATAAGCATTCCATTTTTAATTTTAAGGCCATGCTCTTAAGAAAGTTAAATTAATATTTAGATTTTCATTTGGTTGGGATCAACTAAAGAAAAATCAATAATTTATCTTAATAGCTCTGGTCATATCTTTAATTTTAAATACTTAACTGCTTATACAATTTTATTACTGTTTTTTGCAGTAAATAAAGAATAAAAATTGACTTTTTCCCCAACAACAGTTGGTTTTTGGCTAACTGTATCCAACCATGAGTGCGCCATCTGTTGGTGTTCCTGCAAACCTACAAAAGAAAATGATTTCGTATTTATGTACTTTGAAACCGGTGTATTTGTTGACGTATTGGACTTCGTGTAACCACTGCTTTTGTAGTATTTTTGTAATCTTTTTATATTTTTTCAATTTATGTAATTTTTTATTTTTAATTCTTTTATTTTTATTTACTTTCACTTAAAATTTTTTAAAATTTTAACTATAACTTTTAATTATTTTATTTTCGGGCATCGTCAACGGACTCCTAATTGTATCGATAGCTTTAGCTTTTTCGATCTCTTGCTTGAATTGTTCTCAAGCAAAGATGTCTTTCTTAAATTCTTTAATTTTTCCTTTTTATAATCTATAATTTAAGCAACTACAATAGGGCAGATATTTTAACTGACTTTTAAAATGTGGAGGTTTTCGTGGGTCTTAAAACCACATAGGAACTCCATAACCGGTACGCCCATTGCCCCTACGAATTAATTTTTTTTTTTAAAGATTTTTCATTTTCCTTGTGCTGCCATCTAGTGTGCTAATTCAGAATAAAAAAAATTAGTTGTATTTTTTCACTTTCCAACAATGGAAATTTAAAAGCTGTCTTTATTTATTAAAAATTGCCTATATTATCTAATTTATATACCAGTTTTATATTTATGTTTATATATTAATTTCACACTAATCTAATCTAAAAACAAAAACTATTATTTTAAAACTGAGAAATTATAAGGTTAAAAAAAAAAAAAAAAAAACATTATTTGAACGATAAATTATAACTGAAAAAAAAATCTGAGATTGTTTTTAACATAAAATTTTGCATTGATACTTAAATTCAAGTATAATTCGCATATTTATGTATAATATAAATATTTTCCCTCGATTTAGTTATATGAATAAGATTATAGTAATTTAAAAATTCAAGGACAGTTTTTAGCTTTTGTCTGTCTCAAACGGAGAAAATTGCATTTACTTCCAACACATTTAATGAATCGAAAATATTAAATAATTTTTAATAATCTAGAATTTTCAAATAATTTACTTCATATTTATGCAATTAATCTATAAAATATATTTAATTTATTTATTGAAATGATAGTGGAGTAACAGCAAATTCTACAGTCCCACTAAAGATTCGAGGAATGTCCAAAACTTTCTTCAAGTTTTTATAAAAAATTTAAATTAATTAGTTATTTTAGCATTTATTAGTAATTCATTTTTTAAAAAGTCAACTGAAGAAAATTTCCTGGGAAGTGGGATTCTTTTTACGGTTAAAAGTTACAAACAGAATATAACTGCAGGTCATGTATAAAAAGACACAGATTTTATACTATCACATTATTTTACAACATGTAAGGAAAAAATATTTCACGATTAGTTGATTTTGTAAATTATTGCAAATGTAGGATGTCCATAAATTATTATATTCATTTTTATGGATAAAAATATATTAAAAGCAGAAGGTAACTTGTTTAATTCCTTAACCGTGCTGAAGGAGCACCCCCTATGGAGTTCAAGAGAAATGGTCAGTAGACTTCAAGACTCTTACCCAAGAGCAAGTACAGCGCAACCGACTTTGCTGCTGATAAACGTTTAGTGCAGCGCAATCACGCGCTTCTGTTGAAAAAAAGTTAGTTTACAATCTCTCACCCCGAGAGGAAATATATGTAGCACAATCCTGTTATTGGCTGTGAGACTCACATCCGAAAGGAAGTATATTTCCCGTACCTGAATATCTTTATTTTCGGCTTAGAGGTAGAATTTTTCCACCAATCTATAATATGTCTTTAAATGTGTTAAATACTGTATATCTCTAATTGTACGTGTGTTCTGTTGGTGCATGTGTCAATAAAGCCGTGAGTTCTCAAATCTGTGTCTCAAGTCTCAACCTAACCACCCCTAGTTACATTTCAGCTGCACAACTAGAAAACTACATAACTTAATCAATTTAATAAATATCTTTGCGGCTTCCCTTTTCAAACTTGCGCAGACATTACTTAATTTCACATTGAGTATTTCCCGATATTTTAGGCAGCGATATGCCTTCGAAGTTCATTTAGATTTAATACATCAATATTATATGAGATTTAATAAACCACAGAATTTCATGAAAAAAATATGAATTGGTATAAAAATCTGGGTATCAGATCTTTTAAATACATATCACACGGGCTTGTTACGTTTCATTCAACATGAAGCAAACCATCTTTGACACAATGAGTATACGATAAATATAATCTCTGGCGCCCTTATTTGCGGGAGAGAAAAGTCATATAACAACAAATCGCACTGTCCTCGTTGGTTTCCGTGAAATAAGCTACGGAGGATAAATGCTGGATGTGCGTACAGCAATAAGCTCATTATTAGAATGACAATAACGGTTTGCTTCGTGTTGAAGGTAATGAAACTAGCCCCTCTGATAAGTCTTTTATGATATACAACTGCTATTTCTTCTAAGTATTGCATTGTAAAGAAGAAAGAACATTTTTACCTGTGACACTGTTAACAAATACACAACCACCGGAATCTGTAAACTCAAATGAAAATAACTTATGTAAAAAGGGTTATTGATTATATTTATATCTTAGTGGAGAGTTTTTACGTCTTTATCTCTTTTATCTTTATAGTTAAAAGAGATAAATTGCGGTTGGCAAGTTTAGGCTGCTGTCAGACCCCAAATGTCTTCAGGTCTATCAACATCACACTGGACTCGAAAACTCTTTTGACCTTTGTTTTCGCAACTTAAGATATTAAATTTCATTTAAGATTTAGATGAATGCCTTGCATTTGTGTCGTTTAATTGTATTTTCCAGAAATATTTGAGGGCATGCAGCCTAACAATCAGTAGACTTGCATTTGCCAACAATAGTCCCATATATTTAGCATATTGGACTCTCAAATTCTTCTGATTATTATTTGTACAACTTAAGATATTAAATTTCATTTAAGATTTAGGTGAGTGTTTAGCATGTAGTTTAATCATATTTTCCAGAAAACTTTAACAGCATGCAGCTTAATGGTTAGTAGATGGGAATTTGCCAACAATAGTTCAATATATTTAATATATACATTGTATTGGACTCTCAAATTCTTCGAACTCTTGTTTGCGCAGTTTAAGCTATTAAATTTCATTTAAGATTTAGACGACTGTCATCCATTTGTGTAGTTTAATTGTATTTTTCAGAAATATTTGAAAGCATGCAGCCTAATAGCCAGTTGCATTTCCCTAACAATAGTCCTATATATTTAGCATAATGTTAATATATATAGTTGTATTTGCTCGTATTCATCTGATTATTGGTTGCGCAGCTTAAGATATTACATTTTCTTTTAAAATTTAGACGACTGTTTTGCATTTGTGTCGTTTAATTATATTTTCCACAAAAATTTGACAGCATGCAGCCTAATGATCAGTAGATGTGTATTTGTCAACAATAGTCCTATATATTTAGCATATACATACGTTTTCTGCAAATACAGTTCATAAAATAGAAAAAACAAACACATAACTTTTGTCACGCTATTTAATATACACGATGAAAATTATACATAAAGCTTCTTTGGTTCGGTAACAATTCGTCTGACTACAACATACAAAATGTCCATGGAGTGTAACAATTCATAGATAATTTGACACAAAGGATTCGCTGTCAGCCCACAGACGTCGAGCCAAATCGTCATCCTGAGCTGTGCTTGAAGGATTAATCACTGACAAATCACTGAAATCAAGAACGGATATTGAAACACGTTAGTTCAATCACACACACACAACCATTGTTTAAAAAATAATATAGTAAAGAGTGATATTTTTCATATGCATACAATTAGGGATTGCAATACCGGTATACCGGGATAGCAAATACCGGTATTTTGAGCCATTTATACAATTTTATAATACCGGTATTCACGAGTTTAAATACCGGGCAACGGCAACGGGCGTACCGGTTACGGAGTTCCTAGGTGGCTTTAAGAGCCACAATACCTCCACATCTTAATTTAATTAAAACATTTGCACAAATTGGGGTTTCTTAATATTTATGAGTAATAATAAAATAGAAAAACAAGGGGTAAAAGTTAGAAAACATCCTCCAAGCTTGCTAACAATTAAAGCAGGGATCGAAAAGCTAAGCTATCGGTACAATTAAGGGTCCGTTGACGATGCCCAAAAATAAAAGATCAGAGTTTAACAAAGTTAAAAAGAAATAAAATAAAATAAAGAATTTAAGATAAAACAAAATAAAAGGATTACACAAAATATAAAAATATAAAAAGTAGGGTGACAGACAAGTTGCGATCGCAACTTGTTTACATGTCTAACTGATTGGCTCACCAACAGGTGGCGCCATCAGCAATACACAAAACTTCTAACCGAGGTTAGAAATACACATTTAAACAACAATTTTTATACATTTAAAATAATAGAATAAAATAATTAAAAATCTTTCGAACGAGCAGCTAGAACTTAAAATTGAAAACTTAGAATTTACAGTTAATAAAAATGTTTAAACCAAAGTTAAGGGTTTACAGTAAAATGTAAACGAAGAACAACAGTAATTGGCAATTAAGTAAAAATCAACTGTTAAGTATATTAAGTGAATTAAAAAATTAAACAAACCATTTACTATTAAAAAGTAATTAATAAAGTGAACTATTAAAAATTTAAAATTTAAATTAAAAATTCAAAATAAAATTTAAAATTACAGCTAACAGAGTCAGATAGCCATGCTTTGATTTTAGGTTGCACATCGTAGCAAAATACCGTTTAAATACCGTTTTTTCCGTATTTACTAGAAATTTAGAATTTTTATCTGTGAAATTTTTATTCTTATTCAGAATTCTTATCTGTGAAAACAAAGTTGTAGTTGTGAAGAGAGTGTGTAATATTTCGATATTTTTAAATTGGCGAGTTTGTGATTCACATTGTATTTGCATAGTTTAGAGTTCAAAATATTTTTCAGATTTATTAAATATATACTCATAAATAATACCCCATAATAATGAATAAGAATAACTTTAAAGAACATAAAATAATCAGTTGATAATACTTCGGTTTATGTTTTTGAAGATCACATTTCAAAAATTTGTAATAGCACTACAGACTGAATAGTGATATTTACACTTTTTGTGATTTAAATAAATAAGATGTTCCTTTACTTTTTTTGTGATTCTTTATATACTGTTATAATTTATAAGTTACAAATTTTTTTCATATATTTGCATTCTCTAATAAAACTGGCAAATAAAATACCTGTGTTTTCTTTCTCTTTCTAAAATTTCTACTACAGGTATTAAAACCGGTATTCCGGTATTAAGATCTAAAATACCGAATACCGGTATTGAACTTTTGGTCCGATATTACAATCCCTACATACAATAAGTCAGTGACTCTTATTCCATGCCTGAATTGTTGTAATTAAGTTAGATTTACACTTCTAAGAAATCATATGTTAGTTAATGTTAATGATTAATCTATATTTCGTGAAATATCAATGTCGTAGCTTTAATATTTTTGTTTCCTTTTATATAAATATTTTATTCATTTAGATTTAATCAGAGAATGTTATAAGGAATTTAATATACAATGAAATTTCTTAAAAAAAATATCAATGGCAATGGTAAATATGATACAAATATCAGTGGTAAATATCTAACAAAGTATTTCGTCATTTTACATTCCACAAACATAAATGCTTGATAAAGAATTTATAATTAATAAATATTTAAAAAATTTTAATTAAATTATAAACTCCTAATTTTGTTTACATCATAAATTATTGAAGAACCAGTATTTCAAAATATCTCACTATGAAGTTTTAGTTTTCGGCTTTTCTGTTTTTAAGGAATAATCTTAAGTTCACGTGCTTGAAGTTCATTATTTTTATTAGCACTTGAGGAACACCTAGTGGTCTTCTAGAACAATTTACTGTACAGTTCACTGTGTGTACATAGTTGTAATATTGTATTAGATTTATATGTAAACCTCTAAGAAACCGTAGTTAAATGAAAATTGACGATCAAAATAAACATTGCACAGCATAGCATTGTATCGCTATCTGGTGGTCAGAATCAAAAATACAGAATCTATACGGAAAAAATCATAAGGCTAATGGACGATCGGTCCTAAATTATACAATACGCCAAGCGTACAGTGCACCAACAGTAAGTTTTAATGTTTAGCATCAAAGTAAGCCTTAAAATAAAACTACCTAATATTAGTCCTATTGAATAGTGGATTTTTAACATTTTCAAAAGGAATGCCAGTGTTTAAGCAGGCATACATACCAATAGTAGTAAACCAGACTCGAACGCCAGCCTTTCTTCTACTGAGCAATGGATAGTCGTCTGTGCTCCCATCAGGGCGCTTTTAAAGAACCTTTTGCTGGTGGCCTCGTAAAGCCTGCCGACGAAAGAGCCCACTGACGATCCAAGATGACGTCCGAGACCTGTGTGCACCGCTCCGGGATGCAGGCAGTACGTCGTCACACCTGTGCCTTTAAAAAGACAAATTTATTTTAAAGAATGGCTTTATTGTTACTGATACTATCACTATTATTATTGTCTTTTGTTAATAAATAGATGATTATTTATTTTGATTCAATAGCAATTTTTGCCGTTATCCACAAGCAAGCATTCAAGAGTTATCATGAATAAAATTCATTTATTTTGATTCAATAGTAATTTTTGTCCTTATCCACAAGCAAGCATTCAAGAATTATCATGAAAGATATTCAATTATTTTGAATCAATAGTATTTTTTTTCCATTATCTACATGCCAAATCATCAATATCCTTGCTATGACAGTCGAACTGTTTTGTTGGTTCTTTATGGGTTTTCTCCAAACATGGCACGTGAATGCCAGGCAACTACTCCTAAAACTCTTCAACATACACGTTACTTTATCACACTGTCCAAGGTTGAAGGTCAAAGCATTCAAGAATTATCTCGAGTAAAATTCAATTATTTTGATTCAATAGTAATTTTTGCCATTATCCACAAGCAAGCATTCAAGAATTATCATGAATAAAATTCAATTATTTTGATTCAATAGTAATTTTTGCCATTATCCACAAGCAAGCATTCAAGAATTATCACGAGTAAAATTCAATTATTTTGATTCAATAGTAATTTTTGCCATTATCCACAAGCACGCATTCAAGAATTATCACGAATAAAATTCAATTATTTTGAAGCAATAGTAATTTTTGCTATTATCCACAAGCAAGCATTCAAGAATTAACATGAATAAAATTCAATTATTTTGATTCAATAGTAATTTCTGCCATTATCCACAGGCGAGCATTCAAAATTATCATGAATAAAATTTTATAGTTATTTGTAGTGAAAAGAATTAAAGCCTTTAAATGTGTTAAAAAGTGAAGACTAATGATGATACTAAATTAATTATTTATATTGAAACTGTCTTGAACACTATAAAAAGTGTAATATATATAAAAAAAAAAAATCCTACCGAATCATCAATTTTTTTGCTATCGCAATCTAACTGTTTGATTCGAGCTTAATGAGTTTTGCCCAAACAGGACAAGCGAAAGCCAGACAATTACTCCTAAAAGTCCTCACCATATACGATGCTTTATTTCACTGTCTAAGGTTAAAGATCTATTTATTGAAGAGCTGTTACTCATTATAAAGGATTCAACGAGTTTAGCCATCATTTCAGATTGCAGTGAGAAACATAAGCGGCACAAAAAGTTAACAAACTTTTTTTTTCAGATTTAAAAATATTTAGCAAAGAATAGCTTCTTGCATTTTACTTCATCTTATTTCACATATTTTTTCCCAAACAACATGATGTTCTGTATGGTAAAATGCCATTCCTTTTATCAATGGTCGTAAAAGAGTTGCATTTCATTCGTTTCTGATTCGTTCAACATGTTTAGCCATGTTTTAAGAATGCAGTGAGAAACATAAGCGGCACAAAAAAAAGCTAACAAACTTTTTTTCAGATTTTAAAAAATTTAGCAAAAAAATAGCTTCATTCATTTTACTTCATCTTATTTCACATATTTTTTCCCAAACAACAAGGTGTTCTGTATGGTAAAATGTCATTCCTTTTATCAATGGTCGTAAAAGAGTTGCATTTCATTCGTTTCTGATTCGTTCAACATGTTTAGCCATGTTTTAAGAATGCAGGAGAAACATAAGCGGCCCAAAAACATAACAAACTTTTTTTCAAATTTAAAAATATTTAGCAAAAATAGCTTCTTTCATTTTACTTCACCTTATTTCACATATTTTTTCCCAAACAACATGATGTTCTGTATGGTAAAATGTCATTCCTTTTATCAGTGGTCGTAAAAGAGCTGCATTCCATTCGTTTCTGATTCGTTCAACACGTTTAGCCATTTAAGATTGCAGTGAGAAACATTAGTCGGTACAAAAACTTAACAAACTTTTTTTCAGATTTAAAAAATTTAGCAAATATATATATGACAAAATTGTATGAAAAACAACAGTTACGTTAAAAATAAATAAATAAAATGCAAAAAAACAACAACAACCCCTAAATACATCTTTTTAAATATCTAAAACATTACATTATATTTGGTCTTGCCTTTCAGTTTTTCTCCAACTCTCTTGTGAAAAGTATGTTGCACAGTTTGCTTCGACCATACGCTTTTATTGGGCGATAATTTCGATCCATATTTATATCATTGAAATTGATGCCGGAACCTACAAAAAGAATTTTTCAAAATTTAATGAAATCTATTTGAAATATAATTAATTTAATTCTCTAATTATACAAGTGTTCAAATGCAAATAGTTTAAAGTATGATTTCAATTTATAGACCATTACTAAAACCATTAAAACCTTTACCATTAGCATAAAAATATAAACATCTCAGCAAACAGTTCAGTCGAAAATCGCTGAAAGGTAGCCGTTTTTTGAAACTTTCATTTTTAAATATTTGTTTTAGTGTCAAGGGAACTTGTCCTTTTCAATTCCTTCTACTAGCTCACTCTCTCTCCCTATATATATCTTGTTCAAATTTTCAATCGTTAATAAAATAACTTTTATTCATCAACACAAGTTTAAAAATATTTTTTTAAAACTTGCAGTGGATGACGCTGGATGCTAATACAGTTTTTTCAAATATTAATTCATTAATTAAATTTAATTAATTAATTTTCGGTTTTTTTTTAGATTTAAGCTGCATTACCCACCAATAGATGGCGCCAGATAAACTTAACAAAAATGAATGAAAATTATTTATAAAGGACTTTCTGCAATATAGTGAGAAAAAAAGTAGGAATTGACTTTAAATTTTTTTTTATATTACTTGTTTTAAATTCACTAAAAATGTATATGTTTAGAAATTAATGCTATGCATCTGACATGATTTTTTTACAGGAATATCTTACAAGCATATTTGTTAAAAAAAAAAAAATCACACACACACACAAAAGAAATGTCATACATATCATATGAGCAAGTGAAGAAACGTTCACGATTCTTGCCGGGGCAGACACTTTCAAACGATCCAGCAGCAAATTGGTGAGCAGAAAGTGACCGAGGTGATTGACTCCGAACTGCATTTCGAATCCATCGTCTGTAGAAGACTTTGGGCAAGCTGCGACACCTTTGGAAAAAAGATATCGAAGAATGTTTAGAGCCAATTACATTATTTTAATTATATTTGCAGCTTAATAGTCCGAGAACTTAATAAAAATAAATTGACGATTTAGTAAAGAAAAAATTTTGGTATTCATTGTATTGCTGTACTTCCTCCTACACACTGGCAAAGGCGCTCCCCTTTAACCTTCAGGAAAAATGGTAAGTCGGACTAGAGACTAATTAAAGCAAAGTACATTTTAAAAAAATGCGCATAAATAACTAAACCCAAATCGTATTTTTAATTTTAAAAATAAATCTTGTAAATAAGTGCCTTCAGAGACAGAAATTCCTTTAATTTAAGTAAACATATTAATTAATTAATAATTTACACAATTAATAATTAGATTAACCTCAGATAACTCAAGTCTGCACTAAATCAAACTTGTAACTGTAAGATTTAATTATTATTATATAAACGCGAGAGGTTGCGGTAACTGGAATTTTAACTGTGTGGTCGAGTGTGGTAAGTACATGCGGTGAGATCTTGAGACCACGAGGTGAACGCTAGGAGCGTCAGATCGAAACAGACGGTCAAGGACCGGCTCTTGGTTTTTAACTATTAATACTATTGTAGAAGAGGCACAGGGTACCATGTGTATGTATGCACTAATATTGTAAATAAATTAATGTAAATAGAAAGAGAGATTGGTATTTCATCCTGACACAACTAGCTGCTAGCACAGCAGCTAACATAACCGTGCTTCCTTATACCGACCTTCCTCTTCCTTGCTTCCTCATTCCTCACAGCAAGAGCGCCCCTTTGGCGTTAAGGAGAAATGGTCAGTCGGCCTCCAGACTCTCACCCGAGAGGAAGAACAGCACAACCTGAGCTCCAGTTGAGAAACGTTTCGCTTATAGTCTCTCATCCCGAGAGAAAATATATTTAGCGCATCAACTGACCTACAGACTCTGACTCGGGTATGAATTATATTTCGCGTATTAAGCGCATATACAGAGTAACACGTTTCTGGCTTGGAAGTGGAGTCCTTCCACGAATCTATAATTATATGCAAGCCTTGTAGACTGTGAATCTTGCTAATTTAGTTGAAGAATCTATCTCTATATAATGAAAAGCGCAGTATTGACAAGAGTTTCTAGGATGTTGAGGTGTAGGGAAGTAGGATATAAGCGTAAGTTGGACAGTAAATCATCCCTGTAATTGAAACCTCTACTTCTATATAATGAATAGCGTTGCATAGATGTCAATTTCTAGGATGTTGGGATATAAAAAACAGGGTGGGCATGTGAATCCTTTTCATTTTGTTACAATTTCTTCCATTATATAACGGAGAGGAATGCATCAACGTCAGTTTCTAGGGTGCTGGAACGTACCTAAGTGATACTTTTCAGGAGAGCTTTCAGGTGCAATTACATAAATTAGTTATTTATAGAAGAAAGCATAGAGAAAACCAATCAGACACTGAAATTATTGATACGAAAAGCACTATCAGTATCTCCATTAAATCTGCCTGTTTTTCAAAGAAAATAACTCTCCACAGGTATGAATCAAATTCTACTTCTCTTGCTGTCAATCTTATCCTAATTTTGAAAACCTATTTATTATGTAAAAATTGTTCAATAATGCTTTCAATATTTTTTCTAATTGTTACTAAAATTATTTTTACGGATAAGTTATATCCATATTTTCTATAGTAGTATAAACTTAAATTCATTTGTGAGTTTTGGTTTCTAATATGTCTGTGACATTTAAAAAAAAAAAGATTTAAATGTTTATTAATTTATTAAATAATAAACTGTTATTTATAAATAATAAAAAATTAAATAAAAAAATTCTTAATTTAATAATCAAATAAATAAATAAGCAAATATAATCTGTTACTCAATAAATAGATTTTTGCTGAATAATTTATATAATTCATCAATAATTTAAAATGCACTATTATTTTCTATGAAAAAAAAATAACATCATATAAATAAACTAAACTAAATTTACCAGCATTATTGATGAGTATATGAATAAAGGGTTCGTTTTCCAGTATGTCTTGAGCAAAGTTTTTGATGGAAGTGAAAGAGGCCAAATTCAAATGCTTCACGACCAGGTTGGGTTTGTTCACTACTTTGTTTATGTCTTTCACCGCTTCTGCTCCCTTTTCGATATCCCTGCAGGCGATTTTTCCATTCATCTAGACTTTAGCACCTGTTAATCAAAAGACACATGCGCGTTTGAATAAATTTCATGGATCATCTAAAAGAGACATGCAAAACGAATAGTTAAAAGTATCCGGATAAAAACATTATAATACTAAAAGATTTCTTCATAATCAAATAAAATTTGCCTTATACCTTGATAATGCCTTGACTTTTTTTTTCTACTGATTTTTCAGGAATGCCATTTCATTTTTCATTTTTCAATTCCTTCTATTAGCTCAAGTCAGATAAACTTAAAAAATGAATGAAAATTATTCATAAAGTGACTTTATTTATTATTATTTTTTAATTACTTGTTTCCAAATCTTTTAGTAGCTTGTCAGTCAAAGTTGTCAATCAAACTAGTTCCTCCGTTATACACTTAAGAGCAGTTTCCACAAATTGGCTTTGTCACTGCACGTTGTTTATTCGAATGATAAAAATTTTCGATGTGTTTAAAATAGCTAAATTAAAAGTAATATAATGCTAAGTTTTACTATTTTTTCAAAGGGTTAAATCTTTTATTGTAACCATGATTCCTCCTATCCACTCGAAAAAGCACCCCCTGTGGCATTCAGGAGAAATGGCCAGTTGGCCTACAGACTCTCACCCGGAGAAGAAATATATTTAGTGTATCCTGTACTTAGCTGAGTATTCGGTTTTCGGCTTAGAAGTGGAATCTTTCCACAAATCTATAATTACCTGCCGTTAAATGTGTTAAATATTGTGTGTCTCTAATTGTATATATTTATAGTATTTGTGCATCTGTAAATAAAGCTGTGAGTTCTTCAACCTGTTCCACAAGTATCTCAACCTGACTACATCCAGTTACAATCTGGTTTCCCAGACTGCTCACTGCATTATTAATAATTTTTAAACATCGAGTTTTGACTTTTAACATGCACTCGAAAAATCTACATAATTCTTTAAATGTATATTTTAAAACAGATATTTAGCTCTTTTTTAAAGTAATAATGGTAATATTTTAATGATTTTTTTTTCCAAATTAATAAATGAAAGTTGTTGTCAAAAAGTGAAACTTCACTTACGCCTGGCTTCAATAGTTAAATACAAGAAAGAAAAAAAATCTTGTGTTAACTCAATCTCTAGCTAAATAGTTATTTATTTATTATTATTTTATATTTATATTTATATATTTTATTTTATTTTATTTATTTTTGCTTTTTAATGATGATATTTATCACGATTCATAATTATTTTAATGAAAAATCATTTTTTTATAGATTATTTTTAAATATTTCATTTGTTTTATTGTCTTACAATATAAGTTCTGCTCATTTAGCTTCAAGTATTTTTGTATACTTCATGTCTCCGTAATAATTCATTATTAATTTGTTCAATTATTATATGATAGCAGTTATGAAAAAGAAAGTAAAACATTTTTACGAAACATAAAATAAAACATTTTTAGTTTTAGTAAATTTTATACAAAAAAAAATTTAAAAAATATCTGTTCATTATTAATGGCAGTTGATTTTAAATAAAACATCCAAAATCATACAAATTGGCTAAATAAAGCCTTAATTTTTATCCAAAAATTACCAAATTTTTTTTTTTTTTTTTTTTTTTTTTTTTTGTCGTAATGCATTTGTTATGATACTTTTTAAAGAATAATACGTTATACCTTGATAATACCTTTACTTTTGACCTTAGAAATACCCCAAATCACTTCAAATTATCCATCTAGTGGCTATTTTTTAAATTAGTTCTGATATTATATACCGCATGCTGTTTATTTTTACGAGTGTTTTAATTTCACCGACGGCCGAAAAGAAGCGTAGAGAAAAAAAAACACGACTGCAGTTTCTACAAAAACTTTCGTAAATAAATTTCGAGATAACCGTGGCTTATATCTATGTTTTCGGCATCATTTATCCAAAGAATTACGATGAACAAATACAATCTTGGATTAATACAATCTCTGAAAACGAATACAATCTTGGTCGTTGGCAAGTGTTACTGTAATTACTTGTCAGTTTCATTCAAACTATCAACATGGCATTCTATGTTAAAGGTATTGTACGAAAAAGGACAACAAACAGTGCACAAGACTAACTACATAAAAGGATACCAAATCTCTGAACACGTAACACATTTATACTTAAAGTATATAAATAGTTAGCCCTATTAAAATTTCTGCAATACGTTACATATAAAACAAGTGAACTCAAGACAAATGAACATGTTACCTCTTGCTGCAAGATCTTGAACCGTTTCTTTTCCAATCCCAGCATTCCCTCCGGTTATAATCACAGTCTTGTCATTCAACTTAGCATTGCTACGACACTTCCTCCCAAACATGAATCCACGGAAGTAGACGTACCATGCTACAGCTAGGGTGAAGAAGTATTGTAATGTTAAAACTCGTATTTTTAATTACATTAGTTTTTAATACTCGTATTTTTAATTACATTAGTTTTTAATACTCGTATTATAAAATATATTAAAATAATTAACTTTTGAGAATTTCGACCAAACGATTTTTTTAAAACTTTTAGAAAGGAATTGAATAAAAGATTGATTATTTAGCATTTTTATTCATTTAATAATTTAAGTTAGGAAATTGCGTTCAGTAGAATTAAAAAGACATTTAAATCAGATTAAATTTTTGTTCTTCATCGTTATTTTTTATATTTTAAATACTCGTATTTTTATAAATTTTTTTATGAATATGGAATGTTGTTTCCAAAAGAAATAAAAATGTTTTTAAAAACAAAATTCCATATTAACAAAAATAAAAATTCATTCCTTATTTATTACATTTATACCCAAATTATGATACACCAGTAATTTTATTTTACATGGAGTCTCTTGAAGCAGTTAAAATTTTTAAATTTAGTTAATAATATTTTATTCAAAATACTTTACAAAATTTATTAATTTATTTTTTTTAAAAATTTATTAATTTAATTATTTTTTAATTTTATTACTTTTAAAAAGTAAATAATTTTTCTAACAGCTTTTGAAAAATTCTTTTTTTCAATCGTTTGTCATTTCGTTCGTTTGTCATTTAAAAGGATATTGCATCATTTAGAATTCTCTATTCTGATTAACTAATAACATGACGATGACCATCCGCCATCAAATTTTATTTCAGAAATCTTATCAGAATTATGATTTTGTATTTTTATATTAATTATGATGCTGTGAAGATTCTTAATTAAGTTCCATTTGATTTGCATAAAATATTTTTCATGACATGATATTGAGTTTATGCCACTTGTATAAAATTTATTATATACATATAAATTACTTGCATTTTTTTGCATGATCAATAAAATGTTAATATTTGAGGTTAAATCGTGACACATTAGAATATTTGTCATTAAAAAAAAAATTACTACCGAAAAAGCAATGAAAAAGAAGCAGAAGTTAAACATTAAATATTTGTAATGGCGTAATAGACCCTGATTGGTTTGATTCGTTGCTCTAGGTTGTCTTGTGCACACGAGGGCTAAAAACGGGTACCTACAGTTTAACGTGGATTCCGAACCACTCACAAACATCCAAGCCACAGGCAGGTTTCGAACCTGGAGCCTGCGGTACCAACGGCCAGAGCGTTAGCCAATTGTCCATCAGGTCGCTTATAGATTCTGAATACATAGTGGGAGAAAACAAGCAGAAATAAAAATTTTACTTCTATTTTATTATTACAACTTCAATTAATTAATAAAATTTTTAAGTTTATTAGTATACTTTAATTAAACACTTATTAATTAAAAATGTGATGCTTCCATACATTTCTCATAGTTACTAGCATACATGTCAGAAAAAAACAAACGATTTTGAAGTCTAAAAATATTTATAGCTATTTCTAAATACGAATATTACTCAAAAAGATAAAATTTAAAAGCTGAAATTTATTTAGAACATCTGTAAAGTTCAACGAACTCCTGTTCCACCCCACATTAAGACAATCCAAGCACCCCAAGGGATTATGATATTTCGAGCATATTTGGAGAGGTGAAATGGATTAAAAAAAAAAGAAAAGTTTTAAATAAAAACATTTTTGAGAAGTTTGACCAAACGATTTTTTTAAATGTTTTTAGAAAGGAATTGAATAAAAGATTGATTATTTAGAATTTCTATTCATTTAATAATTTAAGTTAAGAAAATTGTGTTCAGCGGAATTAAAAAAAATGGCATTTAAATCAGATTAAAATGAAAGAATTTGATAGTTACAAAATAATATTTAAAATAATCATCACGTTATTAATTGGTGATATTTTTAAAAATGTTTTTGTTTTTGAAATTAATTCGTAAGTAATTCACTTTCAATTAATGCATCATTTTAATAGTGAATCAATATTTTTAAAAAATTTTCTCATAACAAATCCTACAAATATTTTATCAAAATTTTTTTATAAATAGACTCTCCTTTTTTGCAATAACGATGCAGTTATGTCATTTTTATTCATTTCAAATATTCTTACAAATGCTTATAGTTTGTTCTTATAAAATACATAATTTGTTCTTATGACGTTTGTAGTTTTTATTTTATAATTAAAATTTTTTTAAAGTTTTTGCTTTGAAAATAATTCTTAAGTAATTCACTTTCTATTAACGCCTTATTTTAATAATGAATTAATATTTTTTAATTTTTCTCATAACAAATTGTACAAATATTTATTGAAATATTTAATAAATAGATTCTTCTTTTTTGAAATAACGATTTATTTTATTTTTTTTTTCAAATATTTTACTAAAGCTTATATTAGTTTGTTCTTATAAACTTTTAGTTTGTTCTTTGAATTGTAGTTTTGTATTTTATATTTTAATTATTAATATTTTAAAATTTAATATATTTACTTGTTTTTCATTTTTCTATTATTATTTTTTTTATATTTTCATTTCAATTGTAAAAGTATTTATTTATTTAATATTTAATAATATTCGTGTTATTTTCTTTATATTATTTGCTAATTAATTTATTTTATAATTAATAAATTGTAATTTGCCTATAATATCATCTCCACCCTATAAATCCTTATCGCTATGTTTAATAAATGGAAACGGTTCTCACATTGAAATTCTTCTTTTCATTTTAATCAAACATTATGCAGTCATAAAATCCAAATTTATTGTATTTGCTATCATAAACAAATATAACATCTTAAAAACATCCCTTCCCCCCCAAAAAAATTTAGATAGCATCGTGCTATGAGATAAATACAATTAAAATAGTTATTGTAATATTTCTAAATTCGAATTTTGTAAGTTTGAAATGTTTTTTTCAGCAGAATTTGTTTAAAAACTTATTTTGATTTAATTTGCATAACACCAGACCATGTCTTCTGGTATGTATTAGACCATTATATATTTCAAATATATAAAAGAAGAATGTTTTAAATTTAATATTAGATAGATATAAGCCAACATATTTAAGATAAAAAGCATGAAATATATATTTTTACTGTAAAAAGTAAAATTTTATTTTATTTAATATAGGACATAATAGCCTTGAATGCAATATTTGAAAACTGATGCTAGCTTCTGATAAGATTATATAGCTGATAAAAAGTTTTTTTTTTTTTTTTCAAATATAAAAGCTTTTGTAGATGATGTAGATGTTTTCTTGAAGCACAAGTATGAAAACACCGAGTATATTCCTGCTTTCCTGTAATCGATAAACGAAATAAACCCTTAATCCAGAAAAATTCTACTTTAAATTTTAGGAAAAAAGAATTAAGAAATGAGCTCCTCAGAGCTCTAGCGGTATTTTTTCTAAATTGTGATGGCATCAGAGACAAAAATTAGTTCACTAAATTGGTATTTTAAACGTAAAGTAATGAATAAGATTCATAGCCAATTAGCAACGCTAATGGCAGCAACATGTTCTAATGGATACTCTGCATTGACAATTACTAAATGGCTTTTGAATAAAAATGAAAATTATACAATATTCTTAAACTTCTTCCATCATAGAAAGAATGTTTTACCTTTTTTCAAAAATTATTTATATTATCTTGCAAACGATATCCATTTATACAAACTGAATTTATGAAGTCACTTTTTTAGAGAATATTAGATCTAAATCATAATAAATTCGAACATTTCTTCTATCGAATGGTAGAAGATAATTTGATTAAATAAACAGTAATTAAATAAAAAAACCATAATTCTTTTAAAGCTAAAATTTTTTTTAAGCATCAAATAATTTTATTTCATTATTTTGCTGAAATGTATTCATTAATTTGATATGATATCAAAAGACATCCATTTTAGATTTTTTACAAAAATTGGAGGCAGTTAATGACATAATGCATACATAATTTAATAATGATAGAATTATACAAGAATAAAGAGGTATTTATTAAAAATATATAGAATTATACAAGAATAGAAGTACATAGAATTATACAAGAATAAAAGGACTTAATTCTTAAATAAACAAAAAATTTCTTTTTATTTATAAATTGTTTTTTGTAAAACTTGCATTTTTTATTTTGCACTAGAACTTTAATCGTAATATTTTTATAAAACTTCTGTAGATATTATGCTACATTTTTTAATAAAAATACCTTTCATTTTTAAATATTAACCGCTACATTTCATAGTTTATAAATACATTTTATTATTTTACTTTTTAATATTTTATAGCAAAAATCTTAAACTGGATTCTTATATAATTTCTGATAAGAAAGCAAGTTGCTAACTAATAAACAAGACTTTTTCGCAATATATATTTGAAACATTAATTTTCACTACAAATTTCTTTTAAATAAGAAATAAAATATATTTTTATCCGTATAAATACAGATGATATTTTGAAATTGCGTATTGTAATATTTTATAACAACATTAAAAATTGAATTCTCAATTTAAATCATATTACATTAAAAAAAAATTTGGTATTTTTTTTTATTTATTTGGTTATTTTTTATAAAAATATTTCACATTCGATTGAAATCAAATACTCATGTTAATTATATAAATCATATATATAAAATAATAATTAAAAATTAAATTTCTATTGGTATTTCATACCCTAACTTAAAATTTATCATTAAAACATTTTTTTCTTGCCGGATTTTCGTAAAGGGAGATTTTTTTTGGGGAAAAAAAGTAGAGTTCTGAGACGAGTCGACCAGAAGGGTTGTTTTTCTTTTTCTCTGAAGTGACTGAATAGACTGTAGTTCCCGCCTGTTTTTAAAGTAAATTCCTTGTGGTTTATTTTAACTCGCCGAGTGATAATTAATGCTCTGTCGCAGGATGTCGATTGGGAGCATTAGATTCGTAGTAGATTCGAGAACTCTAAAAATCTCCACCTTTGGAGTGAACTGTGCTTGTGATTTATATGTATATCTATATATAATGCTTGTAAATAAAATTTAAAGTGTTTCCATGACCCTGAAAGTGGCCCTCTTTTTTAAGCCTTTATAGGTCTAATATAGGCCGAGACGTTACATTGCATAATATAAGGCTCCTATCTGAAACGATCTGATGGTTAGGACATTTAGTGTCTGGAATAAATTTTCTAGCCTTATTCCTGATGATATTAGTTTCAACTAACTATAGCTCCAAGCCTTCAAGTTCATCAATTACCGTACGAATATTTGAAAACAATATAGAAAAAAAACTAATCTACCGTTAGAAATTTGATCTGAAGAGATTTCGCATATAAGGCATTTTTGCAAACCATTTTGATCCACCCATGAAATATATTCAAAATTTAAATACATTATGCCATAAAAAATAACGATATTGGACGTGCTCTCTGAATTATAATCATTAATTTCGTCTTGATGATTCGGTATCAAAAATTATAGTTTTTAATTTATTATAAAAGAACAATTTCAGAATTTTACAGTTAAAAATTATTGCAATTTTTTTTTATTACGACCATACAAAATATAATTTTTTGATATCTAAATTATTAATATTACTGCAAATTATATATAATTATTAATGAAAACATACGATTCATAAACGGTTACAAAAACCTAATTTTGTTGCCAAAAATTTTCATTTCGTTCAAAAAAAATTAAATTACTATTTTGCGTGTTTTTTTTTTTTTTTTTTTTAATTTGTTTTAAATTTATTTGTTGGTTTTGTTACTCACCATATAAAAATAATGGATTTTTTTTTAAATTGTATTTTTCATTTTATTGATATATATATTTTTATAATATATTGTAATCATGTATTTTAAACGCTTATAAAAATTGGAGAAAGTGTGTTTGCCATCTTAAATATGTGATTATGGCAAGATTTCATAATTATGTCTCTGTGATAATGCTTTTATTCAGTTAATCCATCCATAAACCATATTATATGCTTAAAGAAATTTATTTTCTTCTACCTATTTCTTTTTCAATTCTTTCTATTAGCTCACACTCTCCCTATATATATCTTGTTCAAATTTTCAATCGTTATTAAAATACTTTTTATTCATACACTCAAGTTCAAATACATTTTTTTTTTTAACTTGTAGTGGATGACACTGGATGTTAATACAGTTTTTCAAATATTAATTCATTCATTAAATTTAATTAATTATTTTTTATTTTTTTTATTTAAGTTGCATATATCTACCAATAGAAGGTGCCAGATAAACTTAAAAATGAATGAAAATTATTTATAAAGGACTTTCTGCAATAGAGTAAAAAAAAAAAAGTAGGAATTGACTTTTAAATTTTTTTTTTATATTACTTGTTTTTTTAATGTACGCATGATCATCCTGTATATATTTATTTAAGTTTTCTTACTTCAGATCATAACTGTTAATAAAATACTATTATAATGTAATTTTCAAACGTCTCATTGTTAAAAGTCACTTTGATAAAAAAACTTATTATCCGCCGCCAAACTTCCTTTTCATTCTTTATTAAACTGATTTCAATTTACTATTAACCAAATTAGTTTTCCTTTCAAATCAAACAATGTGTTTAAGTTTTTAAAAAATTCAATGAATTCAGAAAATTAGAATTGTAAATTAATAAAGGATGTATCGAAAACAATAATTTCGATGCAATAATTCTGAAGATAAAAAATTTTTAATGTGATAGTTTATGAATGCAGCTGGCTTTGAAAATAAAACTCATTAACTATTTGATATGACGCTACCTCGTCGTGGTGAGGTAGCTTGTGTGCAACTGTGATCCACAGCTACTGGTAAGGTCACCCAAGCCGGGCAGGTCTGTGGGAAGTTACCAGACGAAGAACTGTACTTTGGTCAGGGCCGGATTTAGATGAAAAGAGACCCTAGGCTATTCCACTTTATGAGGGCTTTTCACCTCCCATTTTTAAGTTTGTAAATTACATGAGCGATAATAAAATACATCATTACTGTGATATATATCAATATGTTAAATGAAACATGTTGTAATGGGTACTAATCTTTATAAAAAATGTGGTAAAAAAAACGAGAACACTTATTTGGACATTTATTATCAGCACCCTATATAGTACTTGTAACAATAACTAATCAAAGATAACACACAACATTTACAAAGAAACAAAATTCAAATAATAAAAGTCTTGGACTACGAAAATAAAATATGCAATAAAAATTATCATATTTTCTATCAAATAACTGAACGTA
This sequence comes from Caerostris extrusa, assembly GCA_021605095.1. NCBI lineage: Eukaryota > Metazoa > Arthropoda > Arachnida > Araneae > Araneidae > Caerostris > Caerostris extrusa. Next base: position 8,585 of record BPLR01018087.1, on the reverse strand, counting down.
TGAACTATACTTTAGTGCAATCTAGTATATACAAACGAACAGACCCAATGAGCTTTAACCGTTGATCTTGATCAATACATTTTTTGTGTTTGTTTATGAGTCGTATGTGTAGAATTTCTCCTTATTTTCGATTCAGTGTTTTAGTAGTTACTGTTTTAGAAAAGGGCAATTCTAATTTTGTTAACAATTTGAATGTGGGCCTCTCTTGATCTTGAGGCCCTAAGGTTGAAGCCTAGTTAGCCTATAGGAAAATCCGGCCCTGATACTTTGAAAAGGCCTGATTCAGAAATTTTCAAGATCAAATTCCGGATTGACTACTCCCAAAGGACGTGGAAAGAATAAGGAACATAGATTTGGCCCATGGAATGCTCTAATTTCGTTTAAGAGTGAAAGTTACTTTTTCAGCAATTGAAGGCACCCGAAGTAGAGGAAGGCTTCTTACCAGATGATTCAATTGAAAGTGGAAGGTTCTGGGAGACAACAGACGGCGATCTATTGCTCCGGACAGAGTCAGATGGAGGGAAGCTCATGGAGACTGCCTTGGCCTGTAACAGGCTGTAGTGCTGACGAAGAAAGAAAGAATAAACTATTTTACAACAAAGACATAAGTACTTTTTCCATTGTCAGCATGGATGACGGTTAAATATATTTTAATGTGAATAATGAATCAATAGGTTGCTTAATTCAGAATCACACAGCAATTAAACTCTAAAATAAAAAATTTCACCTGTAGAATTATCACACACACCTTGAAGAAGAATATGCAAATTACAGGAAACCAACCAGATGGCGCGGTTAGTACGTTACAATGACGAGAGTGTAAGAGAGGGGTATATAAGGAATGGTGGCAAAAGAAGTAAAATTGTTCACAAGCGCTTTAAAAGCCTTTCAGTGCAATAACCGCATAGTTATGGCACAAAGGAAGCATTTGGAGGATTTTTTTCGTGGTAGAATTATAGGACGACTGGAATGTGGACGTACCCAGCTGGAAGTATCCGACGAACTTGGAATCGCCCTGAGTGTCATCTCCAGGCTTTGGCAACGATTCCAAGATGATGGTAATGTGAGTAGATGTTACAGCACAGGTCGCCCCCGAGTTACAACGCCGAATGAGGACCGGTATTTACAGTTACTGCCAAAAGAAACAGACGGAGCACAGCATCAGACCTGTCTCGTCAGCTCTCTTCAGCTACCGGTAAGACAGTTTCAAGGCAGACCGTGTACAGACGCTTAGGGCACATTGGTCTATATGCTCGTAGGCCTGTCAGATGTGTTCCACTTACCTGCAACTCACTGTCACCTGCGATTAACCTGGAGTACAGAGCATGCATTGTGGACACCGCAACAGTTGTCTGGTGTGATGTTTTCCGACGAGTCCAAGTTTAGTTTGCAGTCTGATTCTCGTCGGACTTTCATATGGAAGCGCCAGGTACCCGTTACCACCAAGAGAACACCATTGAACGACACCGTTACGGTGGTGCAGGATGGCTGGTTTGGGGAGGAATTATTCTTGGTTCCAGAACTGACCTGCATGTTCAGAGTGTAACGATGACAGGCCCATCTATCGGGATGTCATTCTGGAACAACATGTACGTTTGTTTCGGGGCGCCATGGGTGCTGAATTTCTGTTTATGGATGACAACGCCCGTCCTCACCGTGCAAACATTGTAGACGAATGCCTTCAATTGGAGGATATCACCGGTATGGATTGGCCAGCATGCTCACCGAACTTGAATCAATAGAGCATGTGTGGGATATGCTTGGCCGACGAAGCCCGTCAACCCCCTCCCACCTATCAACCGGAACTTCGGAACTGCTTGATGAGTGGTGTAATATTCCCCAAGATCAGATTGATAATTTGATACTCAGCATGCCTAGGCGTTGTAAGGCCTGTATTGCATCGTCCGGGAGACATACTCCATATTAACCATCATACTAGCCATGTTATACTGTTTTTTTTGTAAATAGGTTCTTTTTTGAAATTTGCTCCAGGGAGTAAAAATCGTAATTTTTATTAATTATGTCAAACATGTAGCATCTTTTTTGCTCTTTACCTTTTCTTTAATAAATTGACTTTACAAATAAGTCAAATTTGTTTTGCTTCTGTCTCTTTCTTTGCCTGAACTTCATTATCCTTAATTTATGGACATATGTAGTATTGCATATATATTAAATGCGATATATATAGATTAGAGAATGTTTGGATTCAAGATGCAATACTTTTGTTTATTTTAATTTGATTAAATTTATTTTCATTAGTAAAAATTATATATTATCGTATATGTTATATTTATTTAACAGTTAGAATCTGATAGTAAAAAATTCCCTGTTTTCCCATTGTTTGCAAGCGCCTATAAATTTTTTCCATTCCTAACTCTAAACATTGCCACATATAACTGACCATGGCTAAAAGCAATCCGATCTCAAATCAATCCCAGCAATTTTAAGTGATTGGCCTTGTGTTTTGCTTATAGACAGCAAAAGCAAGGTGTATCGTGAATTGTCATCTTCTTCTTCTTCAGTGGCGCAACAATGCCTCATGGTGGGACAAGGCCGTCTGCTTACTGGCAGATTTTGAAACAGGAGATGTTTTTCTTTTTACGGCCCTACGCCCAACACTTTTACAGTCATATTAGACCTAGGAACTACGGTTTAAAATGGATTCCGAACCACTACAAACATCCATAGCACCAACGAGACTAGAACAAAACCTGTGTTACCGAGAGCCAGAGCGGTAGTCACTCGACTATCAGGCCTATCAGGAATTGTAGCCTTTTCAATTTGGATGGTATGTCGGACGTTATCAAGAGTATCTTGGTAGTGAAGGCGTCCTCTTTTTTTAAGCACAACCTGCTAAAATAGTCGATTTTATAACATTCCATTTCAAGAACTTGATACAAGGTCTTTTTCCATTACAAAACCTTGGGGGTGCCACTGTTAATACCGGAGATGAGGCCCATTGAGGCTAAGAAGCTCCAAAAAAAAGAAATGCATCCAATCTTTATGGCAGAAGGAAAAAACATGTGAAATTCAAAAGAATTATTTCTCCCAACCTCTAAATAAGAAGTACCATAAGTTTCAGGTTTGAAACCTGGCGATGGCGCGGATGTTTGCGAGTGGTTCGGAATCCACGTTAAACAGTAGGTCCCAATCTAATTAGCCCAAAGTGTTAATAAGATGATTATAGAGCAGCAAACAAGACCAATCTAGATAAGAATGCCTTCTCTTAAACTCCTCCTCCACTCCCTATGGCTGAGAAGCTCGAATTTATATTTCGAATATCCATTGTGGAACTCCTTGAATAGAACTACGGTTTCCTAAAAGAATCGGCAATATACTACGGATTGCAAAATTAGCGACTTTTAGGCGGTACAGGAGTCTAGGATTAAACTGTGACACTTTTATTAGTAAAATAGCAATGCACGTGCAAGCCAAACATTAAATACAACAGCACAAAAAATATTGTCAATCATAAAAAATTCGCCAATCACGAAAAGTAAACTTAAGTTATCCCGAATTGGTAATTTATTATAGAATATTGACCCAATTTAGCAATTTTTTTCATTTCAACTAGGCTTTGCATTAAAAGTATCCCTACCAATTTTGATGAAGTTTGGATCAAAAATTGTGGCCGTGCATAGGCGGGCACATATAAATATACATACACACACACACACACACACACACACATATATATATATATACATATATATATATATATATATATATATGTAGATAGATAGATAGAACGATTTTATTGTCCTTATATTTGCTTTTTTGTTATGAAACATTTGGCTGTATTTACGTTCCTCAAGTGTCACATATTTTTTAGATTACATCTCAAATCTATATATATATTTGTAAAAAAATTAAATTGGTAAAAAATTTAAAAAATAAATATTATTCTTATATCAATCATAAAAGAACAGATTTTCATATCATTATAGAGCCAGATTGTCAAACTAGCCGTACGAGCCCATATGCTGCCCAGAATTGTTATGAAGTGACCCAATATAAAATTTCAAATTTCCTTAAATCTATGTGCTCATTAGATTGGGAATAGAATCTATATAGATTAGAATAAAATCTATCTTTCCATGTGCTTATTAGATTGGGGCGGAGAGACATAATTTCCGAGCCCCAAGAGATTCTGGTTTAAATCTTGACATGCAATACAAGAAATGAAAGTTTCAGTGTCTATGCTAGTGATGGGCATTGTAAATCATACTCTGAAAGTTCTTCCGTTGGGTTCAAAGTTTGGCTTGGTTTGTCGCTCCACGGTCATTTTTTGTACATGTTAGGGTTGGAAGGATGCCTGCCAGGATTGGAACATGAAGCCTGTGGTTCATGGCCAGATCATTATGCCAATGTGTATGGGCTAATGTGTAAATAGTAACCATTAATTTACTTTTTCAACTCTGTATAACAATATATCAAAATAATATATATATATATATATATATATCCCGGTTCGAGTCCCAGCGGTGTCATGGATGTTTGTAGTGGTTCGGAATCCACTTTAAACCATAGGCCTAGTGTGATCGTAGAGCGTTGCGGGACATTGCTACTTCGCATCCGTGGCTTATCTTCACGCGCCCCCTGGGTAATGCAAAATGAGTAACGTCTGTGCAGCGCTTGCCTTAAGGCATCCAAGACAGCTGTCTAAGTGTTTGTCAGCTGCATTAGAAAATATATATATATATATACATCAAAATAATAAAATATAAAAATATATATAAAATATTCTAATCGAAAACTGATCAAAGTTTTTTATTTTGCATTCTTTTTGCCTACTTGCCACGGTGGATATCTTAGATAACACAACACTTAGTAATTTCATGGTTTAGTAATTATAGTTAAATAAGCAATATTTTTTATCTCAAGATAGTTTGTTTTTCCTTCAAAAGCTTCCCACGAGCAATTTTTGTCTACAAGGAAGCTATACGATTGGAAACATTTGCTAGAGAATGACAGGTTTTTTTTTTGGTAGAGCACATACTATCCTAAATGATAACAAAAAATCTTTTAAATAAAAAATATCCCTTTTATACTAATGTTTTATTTAATGACTAAAAAGACCTTAAAAACTATGTTTTCAGAAATGTATGTTTTAATACTTTTCAAATTCCATATTTATTCTTTAATTATTTGAGTTATGTGTCTAAATTGTTCCTTGGGATATTTCTGTTTTCATTTCAATTTTATTTAATATTTAGTGTTTAATCATTCAAGATTTCGTGATTAAAAAGTGAGTAATTTTTTTTTAAATGTTGATTTTCTCATGTTAGATTTGTTTTAAAAAATTTTATTTCAGAATGTCTGGAACTTTGAGAGTTAAAGTTATTCATCTCCCTAATGTGAGACATATAGCAAATTCAGCATCATCCAGCGTTACTACTGAGAGGGGATTCTGTATGATTCTTTTATGCTGCACCTTTGTTGACAAAATTATTAAAACTACCACGGGATGAAAGTGGTTCCCATTCTAATCGCCTCCTCTTCAAGCTGGAAAAATCCTTATCTAAACAAAAGGGTGAAAAAAAAAAAAGAGCTATTTCTGAAAAAAAAAATTTTTTTTTCAGAAATAGAGAGTTCGATTTTGTAAAGAGTTCGATTTTCAATTGTGGTGTGCGTTGCAGACACTACCTTAAAAACAAGTAAATTAGACAGTGTTGGTAACACAGTGTTTTTCATTGTTTGAAATTTCTGAGTGGTAGTTTCCTCACTGCAAAACATTTATTCTTTTAAAATCCTCTTGGAAGGAATGGAAGATTCTCACAATCACGTTACTCTCTTACCATTTAGAATGTTTTCTTCACATAGAAGGGGGGAAGCATACAAAAGACTTACTTTTTCTTAATTGGTTTGGTTAGTCGCTCTACGGTCATCTTGTGCTCACTGTAGGCTAAACAGACCAGGGACCTACAGTTTAAAGTGGATTCCGAACCACTACAAACATCCATGGCACCGCCGGGTCTCGAACTCGAAACCTGTGGTATCAAGCGCCAGAGCGCTAGCCTCTCGTCATCTTAAAGAAAAATTTTTTACAATTTTTTGTCCACTGTCCATTACTAATGTTTTTTTTTTAAATCCTCTTATTCCTATTTCTCTTTATACCAACAGTTATAAATGTTTTATTACGTTGTTTCTTATCCCACTTTGTAGACATCTAGACCAAACCCATGAATTCGTATGGACTCATAGATGGAGGGAAAGTGGGCAGCTTCTGTTATGATGGAGCATCCGTAGGTAGAAGTCTGGCATGGCTCCGTGACGCTCTTACAGCCATATGAGACCGGGACCTACGGTTTAAAGAGAATTCGAACCACTACAAACACCCATGGCACCATCGGGAATCGAACCTGAAACATGTGGCTCCGAGGGCCAGAGCGCTAGACACTCGGTTACATTTACCTCAGAAGATCTTCTTGGAAGAAATCGAAGATTCTCTCCGTCACGTCACTCTTACAATTTAGAATGCTTTTTCACATAGAAGGGGGAAAGCCTACCAAAAAACTTCTTTTTTTCTTAAAAAAATTGTTAAAATTTTTGGCCACTGTCCATTACTATTTTTTAAATCCTTTTATTCCAATTCTTTTTATGATTTTTCTGTTCAGTGTTAATTATATTTAATACAATGTTAATTTTCTTTTTTAAAACTTTTAGTCTAACGTAATTTAATCAAATTACCTCGTTCAAAAATGAAATTATTTTCTTCCCTAATTTTTTAAACAATAAGAATTAACCATGACAACTAAAGAAGCATCATTTTTTAAATGATAGTGACTCGTTAAGTCTAAAGATACAATATTTACAAAGCGATGCTATTACGAAGAAAAAATAATATCATTGCTGATATATGATTCTTTGTTTTCATTGTTTAAGAATTTTGCAAAATGATTTCTACAAAAGATTTTGATTTCTTTTTTTTTTTTTCACTAGAATAATTTTAATTAAAGAAATAATTCTGTGCAAATGTATACTTAATGAGACTAAAATATTAATTAATGTAAATACTATTCAGTCCTTTATGATTTCAATAAAATAAACTAACTATAAGTATAATAAATTTAAATGAAATAAAATAAAGCGCTCAGACCCAGGGTGTTACAAGTTTCGGTTTCGAGTCCTGGCGGTGCCATAGGTGTTTTTTTAGTGGTTCTAAGTTTACTTTAAACCATATGCCCTGTCTAATATGACTGTAAGAGCTTTGAACATAACACTATCAACCCTACCTCGTAAAAAAGAAACCGTCTCCTGTCTCGAAATCTGCTAGTAGGCAGACGCCTTGGCCCACCAAGGGGCTGTTGCGTCAATGAGGGAATAAGTAGAAGAAAATAAAATAGTCCTTATTACATCGAACATTTGAATATTCCTCACGTATCTTTCGCTCTTTGCTCTTTGGTTATAGAGCGTTATAGTGGAAATATTCAATAATACTCTATAAACAAAGAGTATATCGAATATTTCCACGATATTGTTCTTTTGGTTGTTTTTGAATCGTAACATGCGCAATATATAAAAAAGCCTACTGTATTAAAAAATACATTTAAAAAATTCGATTTTCATGAGAAATGGAATTTTATTCAAAGTATTCGATATTAAATCAAATTAAATTAAAATTGGTAAAAAGCAATTATTAAGCAACAAAAATATGTGACATTAAAAAAAAAGAGTTTTACTAAAAATATTAAAAAGAAACGATGAAAAAATCGACTCTTTGACCTTGGAATAAGAATCTTTGATTTGTGGAGGAACTTGAGCCTTCGTTTCCGATTTCCATTTACCATTTTCATTACCATGCGCAAACGTCACTAGGACAGGAACTCGGAAGAACGCGACCCGCCGTTATTTTTATAATAGTCTGTATCAGAATAAGTTAATTTTACTTTATAAAGTCATAAGATGGTTAATTTTTTTAAAACTCTTTCAGTGTTTGGTGAAAAATAACTAATATACATTTCAAATAATTACATAATAACAAATTTTTTTATTGTTAATAGTATATAGTATTACAGGGGTGTTTTTTTTTTTTTTTTTTTTTTTTTTGTTTTTTTTTTTTTTTTTTTTTTTTGTAAATAGGTTTCTTTCTATATAGATACTTTGGGGATTGCAATACCGGTATTTTGAGCCATTTGTACAATTTGTAATACCGGTATTCTCACAAGTTTAAATACCGTTTTTCGGTATTTATTAGAAACTTTACTAATCTGTGAATTTTTTATCCAGAATTCTTATCTGAAAACTAGAAATTCTTATCTGTGAAAACAAGGTTGTAGTTGCGAAGAAAGTGTGTAATATTTCAATATTTTAATTGGTGAGTTTATTATCCCCATTGTATTTGCATAGTTTAGAGTTCAAAATATTTTCAGATTTATTATATATATACTCATAATAATGAATAAGAATAACTTTTTAAAGAACATAAAAAATCAGTTGGATAATACTTCCGGTTTATGTTTTTTAAGATCACATTTCAAAAATTTTAATAGTACTACAGAATGAATACTGATATTTACACTTTTTTTGTGATTTAAATAAATAAGATGTTCCTTTAATCTTTTTTGTGATTCTTTAGATACTGT
>BPLR01018086.1:0-90745 GCA_021605095.1 Caerostris extrusa | reverse complement strand
GAAACAACTGAACGGAAAATATAATGCCTAGTTTAAAGCTTTTTCAAACCTTTTTTCCAGACAATTAATTGTATTTGAATTCAACACACACACTGCATTGTGTGTTTCAATACATTTTAACTTTAACAATATGTAATAAATAACTATAAAATATGTCATATTATTGATAGAAATATGTCTGCATTGTGTCTAATTCTCAGTATCATGCAGTGTGGGATGTACATCCCATGAGTAGTCTCACTCATGGATGGCTGAGAAAAGGGCAGCTTCTGTTGTGATAGAACACTCACAGATAGAAGTCTGACTTGGCTCCGTGTCACTGAAGGAGGGCAGTGTCTTCCGGGAGTGACTATCCCGCATTTGCGCGTCGTATGGGTGAAAAACCGGAAACATCCCACTAGGTAGTCCTACTAACGAGGTAAGATGCTAAACATCCCAAACGTCATCGAGTCTAATATTTTTTTTCAAACAGTGTCTACAACAATGCAGCCAGTGGATTAATCTCAACCCTAATGCTCACCAGCAGATTGCATTGCCACTGAACCACGCACAGTCGGGCAAAAAAACTTTTTACAAACGCTGCATTACAATTAGTTATGATGTATTTTATTCAAAATCTAATTATCCACATCTAATTAGGGATAGGAGGTTTTTTTTGACAATTTTATTTTTATTATTTTAGCTTTTTATCTTATTTTTTTTATTTTTTTTTCTACAATTTCTTCTATTAGCTCACACTCACCCAATATATATCTTGTTAAAATTTTCAATCCTTCATAAAATACTTTATTCCATCCACTCAAGTTCAAATACATTTTTGTTGAACTTGTTGTGGATGACACAGATGTTAATATAGATTTTTCAAATATTAAATCAGTAATTAAATTTAATTAATTAATTTTAGATTTTTTAGATTTTTTTTTAGATTTAAGTTTTATATATCTACCAATAGATGGCGCCAGATAAACTTAAAAAAATGAATGAAATTATTTATAAAGGACTTTCTGCAATACAGTGAAAAAAAGAGTAGGAATTGACTTAAAAAATTCATGTTTAAATGTAGAATAATTTCTAAGCTCACACTCCTCCTCTATATATATCTTGTTCAAGTTTTCAATCGTTCATAAAAATACTTTTATTCATCTACTCAAATTCAAATACATTTTTGAACTTGCAGTGATGACACTTGATGTTAATTTAATGATGTTTAATTAATTAATTATATTTATTATATTTTTTTAGATTTAAGTTCCGTATATCTCCCAATAGATGGCGCAAGATAAACTTAAAAAAATATGAATGAAAATTATTTATAAAGGACTTTCTGCAATATAGTGGGAAAAAAAGTAGGAATTGACTTTAAAAACGTTTTATTAATATTACTTGTTTATTTTTGCTAATATATTTCGATATATTTCAGAGAACTGAGTCGAAAATAATATAATGCTCAGTTTAACACTGATTTTCAAAACCTTTTTTCCCAGACAATTAATTGCATTCGAATTGAACGAACACTGACATGTGTATTTCAATAAATTTCAACAGCATGTGATAAATAAGTATTAAATGTGATGTTATTGGTAAAAAATTTGTCTGCGTTATGTCTAATCCAGTGTCCTACAGTATGGCATGTACATCCCATGAGTAGCCCCCATACTCATAGATGGAGGGAAAAACGATGAAGCACTCGTAAGTTGAAGTCTGATTTGACTTCATGTTGCTGACGAAAGAGGGCAGTGCCTTCTGGAAGGTATTTTCGTATCGTATGGGAGAAAACCCGGAAACTATGCCACATATTTTATGCTTAGAAACATTAAAATCGTAAATTTTATAGTTTTTAAAATAATAATTTTGTCAAAAGCAACTACACTCATGTCCATAAATTGCTGATAATTCAGAATCACACAGAAATTGAACTCTAAAATAAAATTCCACATGTAGAATTATCACACACATCTTGAAGAAGAATATGCAAATTACAGGAAACCACCAGTTGGTGAGGATAGTACGTCACAATGACGAGAGTGTAAGAGAGGGGTATGTAAGAATGATGGCACAGAAGTAAAAATTGTTCACAAGCGCTTTAAAAAGCCTTTCAGTGCAATATCCGCATAGTTATGGCACAAAGGAAGCATTTGGAGATTTTTACGTGGTAGAATTATCGGACGACTGAAATGTGGACATACCCAGCTGGAAGTATCCGGAGGAATTTGGAATCGCCCAGAGTGTCATCTCCAGGCTTTGGCAACGATTCCAATATGATGGTAATGTGAGTAGATGTTACAGCACAGGTCGCCCCCTGAGTTACAACGCCGAATGAGGACCGGTATTTAGCAGTTACTGCCAAAAGAAACAGACGGAGCACAGCATCAGACCTGTCTCGTCAGCTCTCTTCAGCTACCGGTACGACAGTTTCAGCGGCAGAGTAAAAAATCGCAACTTTTATTAATTATGTCAAACACATAACATCTTTTTTTGCTCTTTACCTTTTGTTTAATAAATAGACTTTGCAAAATAAGTCAAATTTGTTTGCTTCTGATCTTTCTTTGCCTGAACTTCATTATCCTTAATTTATGGGCATGAGTGTATATAGCCTCGATGCATCTTTTAACTTCAGTGACATATTAAAGAAAAAATAATTGTAATGATACAGACGATAATTAAGCTCTATTCCGAACTGATGCCATTCGAATTTTTGTACGGGTTTAAATTTAATTTATGGAAAAAGTCAAAATCATCACGGAAATATTTGAACATGCTATGTAACGTATCAGATACATAATATAAAAGATTATCTTTTATAAAATGCAACGATAGATACAATAACAATAGCCAAATCATAATCTATAAGAAAAATTGATAACTTTGAAAATATTCGATTTAAACTTAAAGACTTATGAGATTTAATTTATGCCACCAGATTAATTTAAAATCTTTTGTATAATTATCATAAAGCAAAAATATATACAAAAAAAAACATTTTAAGTAAATTCTACTTTTATAAGTTGAAATTTTCCTCTTACATCTGGAGCCATCTATTGGTAGATATATACAGCTTAAATAAAAAAATAAATTAATTAATTAAATTTAATTAATGAATTAGTATTTGTAAAAAACTGTATTAACATCAAGTGTCATCCATTACAGTTAAAAAAAATGTGTTTAGAACTTGAGAGGATGAATAAAATGTATTTTTATTAACGATTGAAAATTTGAACAAGATACATATAGGAGAGTACGACTTAATAATAGGAAGGAATTGAAAAAACCAATTCAAGAAAAATGATTTTAAAGAATTTATTCTATCATTTTTAATTTACGATAATCAGTTAGAGAAATAAAAACGAATCTAACCCAGCTTTTTATTCTATCCTGCTGTTCTCGTTCAGGAATTTCGTCTACAAAATGGTTTGCAAACTTTTTGCTGGCAGCATACGTACGAAATATGTTTAAAAATTCTTGACAATGGCGTTTTGAAGAGTTCTGGGATTACTTCGCTCCAAGTTTATTCAACATAGCCTTCTCGGAAACTGTGCCCTAAACTCTTTGTTGAAGTTCTTTTTTTCCATCCTTCATGAACAGAAGAATAAATAAAATTCGAGAACACTTTCATGGGAAAATTGAAGCAGAAATCGTATTACATTTGGGGAGCACGGAAAAAAAAATGTTCTGTTACGTTTTTGAAAAGAGACTTATTGATAGAATTTCGAAGAATTCGTCAAGAACCTTTAAATAGTGTGTCGGCAATGTTTCTGATCCAGAATTTTGAGGTTCAACAACACCCAACTTGTTGTGCCCTTTCTTTTTCTTCCTTGAGCTGACATAGGATGGAAATAAATAATGGAAATTCGAAACTGGAAGAACGCTGGTGAAGAATACACATTTGTGTTACTTAATCTTGGGCGAGTTATTTAACAGAAAGCACCAAGGTTTGTGTCTTATATTATATAGCTGGGGAATTGAAAAAAATATGTGTAATAAATAGATAATTACATTTTCCTCAATATTTCCTGAATAGGATTTCAGTAAATACGAATATTTTTTAATAAATAAATTAATAATTGAATTGTATTAATCTATTATTTTCTTAGAAATTATTTTTAGGTATGTGATGAAAGATTTTGAGACTATTGTACTGAGAGAAAATATGTCGAATTACTCAAATAAAAACCTGAAAATAAAGAAAATTTCTCAATTTTTTAAAAGACGAAAGCAAAAACACTTACTTGCTACTACTTAAAATGTGTTTGTGATTCATTAATTTTGCACATAAAAAGTGAATTTATTTCTTAAAAATAATTTAACAATATTAATGAATGTTACCACAATAAATAGACCTAAATTCATTGAAGAAAAACATATTTTTTTTTAAATGATAGTCATTTTAGGAATTACAATGTTAATTATTGTAAAAACAGAGTATCCATTAAAATCAATGGGAAACAGAAAAAATATCATATAAATGATGTTAAAAATACATTCATCATTCTTTGAAATTTCTTGTTATTGAAAAAAAATTCCTTATTTCGAATTTTTGTTTCTTGAATTTTTAAATAAAAGATGAAATACTTTTCTAATTGATAATTTTAAAAAAATGAATTAAAAAGAATTTAATGAATTAAAACTAATAAAATTCGAAACAAATGAAAATATTTACAGTAGTTTAGAAATACTTTTTTTGCATTTACTTAAGAAATCTGTTATTTTGTTCTTTCGAAAAAGAATTAATATTTACACAACATCAAATTTACTTTTTAATTAAACAAATCTAGAAATTGATTAAAAATGCATTTCTTGCATTATTTAGCTACTAACGTCTTTGTATATATAAAAAAATAAATGTTATTTTCTAAAATACTTTTACGTCGTTTTCTTTCTTCTTCTATTCTTCTATAACAAAAGAATAATTTCTTTAACCAGAACTTGAATAGAATATTACTGTGTCCAAAAAGTAGTACCAATTGTCAATTTAAAATTCCCTAGGCATATGGAATTTCAATTTTCTTTCTTTTTTTAGTTTGTTGGCACAGTCCTTGACATCTGTGTGAAATTTGATGTCAAAATATTTATTACAGTTTGAGTTACGCTTGGCTTTTTGTGAGACGCTCAAACTGATTCCGGCGATATTTTTAATGTTTGAAATAATTTAGCAAAGAACTTGCAATAAATTTTGTTTGCGGAAACTTATAATAATATTGCAGAAGGCGTTCTTTGAGAACACGAGAAATCTCCGTCCCAAAACAATAATTATCATTTTACGTGTAATAAGAATTTCATAAATATAGGCGCTCCATATTTAAATATTTCAAGTTTAATTGGATGGCCATAAATGAATCTATACATGCATTATAGGAAAAAAATGCACTTTTTAGTTCTTAAAAAAAAATCAGAAATTGCTCACCTCAAAAGCCTATGCATAAGGTAAGCAGAATTCAATATTCAAAGTTTTGAATTCAGCTATAAGCCGAAAAATTCCTGAGCCTTTCATAGTTCGAAGACCATTGAAAGGCTTCTCCAAACTGTCTCCTTGGATGTCAATTCCTCTAAACATCATCCAAAATTCCGACGTCCCCTTTCGTATGAAAGAACCCCTCTCAAAAAAAAAAATTTTCAAGAAGAAAGAGAAAGAAAAAAAATCTGAATAAAATTTATGACGTTCAACCTCTTTTATTCTAAGATTCCTATAATTTTAAAAAATTTCATCTCATTTGATAAGACTCGAAAATAGTTTATTTTTCTAAAAGATCTCTGAAGATCTCATTATGTCAATCCTGGATCCTTTCCAACTTTAAAACGGATGACGTTTCTTTAATGTAATTTACGAACACGTCTGGGACTCTGAATGTCGAAGTTCTCCGCTTGCGAAAGGCACTGAACTTCACAGGATATATTTTCTGATTAATATTCTACTGGCGCAAGTTCTTTTCCGCAGGTTGTAATTGTAGAAGCAGATAGGCTGCTCTTTCCCAAACCTGCAGCCTAAATTTATGAAGGAAGTTAACTAGAGCAAAAGTGAGTCCCCACAGCTCTCTCTATTCAAAATCTTTTGTAATGGAAGAGACTTGAAACAAAGAGAGAGCTTCCCCTCTTTCAACTCGCAGCGAAAAGGGTTTTAGTTATGAGCTGAAAATAGGAGTATAATGCACACAATTTCTATCAAGTTCTTTCGCACTTGTTCTCAATGTAAATTAAATTTGTAAGAGATTTGTTTGTTTAGCAAAGTGCCTTCCTTACACTTTGTTTAAGCAGAAGTAAATTTTTGTTACATAATTTTAATAAAAGTGAAAATAAACTTTCGCAAATTATATTTCTTTAAAGAAATCATTCTATTTTGTAATTTTGATATTGTGTTCTTGTTAATCGGTTTTGGTAAAAAGGAAAAGTGATAACACTCATCAAGGTAAATTATGTGTATACATATATATATTGACCCGTGGTCCTGGTTAGAATAGTTCCACTGTAGTCCATGCGAGTGCAAAAAGCGACTAAAATAGTTACACAGAGCCCGGGGTATAATCGGGCGGGATACAGTCAGATTTCAGTCTTTGGGTGCCACGTGTCTTTTTGCAGCAAGGTACGTACACCCTACATTTTATTCACCAATGTGCATTAAGTAACATCATGAATTCCAGCATCTACTGTCAGTCTCTCTCTGATCTAATCAAATAGGATTGTGCATCTCTATTCATTATTTCGCTAATTATCTTCCTTCTCACTATTTAAAATTTAACTTACACCCATAACTTTAAGTGTTTCTGCAACTCAGAATAAAATACGACCATATATTCCACTGAAAATATTGTTTGCATAATGACTGTTACTCCTCTTATTTTTCATAATAATTTAAGGACATTCTATAAATTTGTACGTATTTAATATACTTAAAGTATATATTAACTTAAAAAAAGGGCCTGAATGTCCAGTGGCTAGCGCTCTGGCGCTCCGTACCGCAGTTTTTCGGGTTCGAGTGCCGGCAGTGCCATGGATGTGTGTAGTGGTTCGGAATCCATTTTAAACCGTAGGTCCCGGTCCAATAGGATCGTAGAGCGTTGCAAAGGACACTGTTACTCCGCGTCCATGGCATATCTTCAAGTTACACGCGCCTCCTGGGTCATACAAAGTGAGTAACGTCTGTGCAGCGCTTGCCTTAAGGCATCAAAGACGTCCATGTCTGTTTGCTGCCAGCTGCAAAAAAAAAAAAAAAAAAGATGTATAAAATTTAACTCTCTTTATTAAAGTTTCTACTTGGAAATGATTAATTGTTATTTATTACTTAATTAAACCACAACTGTAATACTCGGTTGAAAATAAATGTTAAGCCAAATACTATACTGAAAAATTTTACTTTAAAGATAGGTACATCCATTGTATGCTAAAATGAAATATTTTAGTGAATATTTGAATGAGAAAATTAATTTTAATAATTTAATGAGAATATCAATGCACCAAATCACTGTATTTTATCTTAAAATACCATAAAAATTCCATAATTATTATCTCATTCATCGATTATTGTAAAATAAAAGTTTGACAGAACCTTACGTTATCGGAGAAAATGCAAGAGTAACCGGATCCATAAAAATATGTGAACAAATGTACTATTGTACACATTAAATAATTTTTGTTTAAGAAAGTTTATTTTCACATAAAAAAAGTCACATAAAAAAATTTAAAATTCTTAGTAACTATTTTTCTTCACATAAATCAGATCATTGGAAATGTCTCTATATTTTGGTGCAATGCAATTGATTAAGTAACCACTAAAACGAAAATTTCCATCATGGAATTCGAGATTTGTAACGCAATGGATTCAGACCGAGTAGACTAGTATACCTGGAAATTTTATGAAGAAATTTCCATAATTTTTGAAGTTAAAGTAAAGGACCCGTACACAATATTATAATCGTTTCATTCAATAAGTAAATAATTTTCTACCATCTTCTTGCTTTGATTGCATAGGAAAACGTTTGTAAATAATGTAAGTAACTGAAAATATTTAATTAAATAATAATAAGTGTACATTTTTATTGAGTCAATACAGTATTTAATGACAAACTTCTCTGAATGATTAATAGTTAAAGTGTTTTGGAAATTCGCCCTATAAAGTAACATCATTTTTTGTAGGCATTTTAAATTTTCTAAACTAAAGCGAGGCACCAAATTGTTAACAATGAATATTTCTATATTTCTTTTTAACTGCACCAAATTTACTAGGTAGCTTTCACTTAAGGCAGTTATTTTACCATAGAAGAACTATTGTCCAAGTGTGGCCAGTAGAAACTGCCTATATTGAGGTTCAACTGTAAATTTAATTAATGACTCGTCGTATGAAGAGTCGTATCTGAGGAATCCCTTTTTTTCTAATTCTTACAAAGTAAGACTTTCCTGCCTATAAATATACCTGACAATTTCATATGAACTTTCGAATCTGTTAGATGGCCGAGTAAAAATTAGTAGAGAAAACTAATTTCGTCATCAGGCTGCAAACCGCTGGTATAAAAAAAAGTAATGTAGTTCGTATTTTAAAATGTTTCCCTCCAGAAAAGTAAGTAATCGAGGCACAACTACATCCTTTTTAAGTTATAAAATTAAATTCAGAACTCAAGGGAAAAAAAAAATTCCTTTCCAACTATTTATTAGGGTAATGTAAATTTTTTTCCTTCTAATGCAGCCGGCAAATAGACCGTGATCTTCGCCATAAGGGCTGCACCTATGTTACTCACTTTTGCATTACACAGGGGTGCGTGTAACTTGATGGTAAGCCACGGATGCGGAGTAACAATGCCCCCGCAGTGCTCAACGATCCTATACGGTTTAAAGTGGATTCGAACCACTACAACACCCATGGACAAAGGCGGGATTTGAACCCGATACCTATGGTACCGAACGCTAGAGCGCTAGCCATTCGGCCATCAGGCCCCAGGGTAATGTAAATAAAAGTAGGATTTACTTCTTTCTACGCTAACAGGCTTCTTTTCATGACAGCAGCGATACACCGAAATTAAAATTATCTGAAAGAGGAAGGTTATGTGATGTGTCGGGAAACTACTTCTTTTCCTTCCAAGTATGCCTAAAAATTAAACGTGCAGTATCAGGCCGAAAGACTAAAGGCCAACTTTCTTGTTTTTACAATGTTGCGTTTACGTATTGCTACAACAAACAAGGTAGCATTTTTGCGGACAGTTAATTAAGTTAGTCATACTGCCCCGTCGTAAACAAAATTTTGTAGCAGCAACGGACACGAGAAGGAAAACCGAGACAGACAAGATTTATCTTCTTCCTTTCTTCTAATTACGACAAGAGGGCATAATTTTGATTAAAAACTCTCTTTTTCTTTGAAACAAATCAAATTACATCTTTGTCCAGAAAATTAAATGCTTTTTTTCTTGACGTATATTTCAGTTTTAAATTAGTGATGAAAAGTTCATAAAGAGGACAGTTCTTTTTGTCTTTGAATATTACATTTTTTTTTTCACTAAACATTTCACTAAAATCAAAGACACAAGCATACATACATTTGCAAAATTTTTCCTTCGCGCATCGAACATACATATATATATAGATATTTACATATATATATAGATATTTTTATTTATAGTAGTAATTTCCTGTAAGTAATCTTCATTATTTGTAAATAATGGAATTAACTCAGTGGGTAATTCAGGCCTATTGTAACATAGCAACCAAATTTTTTTTGCACCCATAACATAAAACTAAAGAAACCTTTATTGATCTTTAATATTGCTTTTACGATGGCGCAATTTTTAAAAAATATTATATAATTAGCTAATTAATGAAAATCAGCAGGAAATATATGCATTTAAGAACATGTCGCAAAAAAAAATTAATTTTTTTCTGTGATATAGCCACATAACAAAGAAAATTGTTGAAGTGTTTTAGTTCCAGTTACACTGTTTTATAGTTTTGTTCTGTTCAGTGGCCTACTTTGTGCGCCATATTGTAATGCGCAGGTTGTGCAACTGGATCTTAATTGGGTGTGGGTGGAATGAAATATTTGAAGCACAAGTTAGAGATCACACAGCTTTATATACACAAGGACAAACACCACACATACACTATTTAACACATTTAAATACATATAATTATAGATTCGAAAGAAGGATTCCACTTCAAAATCGAATACTCGATTCTCAGGTACGCGCTGAATGCGCGAAATATACTCCTCTGTGAGTCTGAAGCCAACTTACAATTTCGCCCGCACGCCACAGGAGTTTTTCTCGCCAATGCTTAGGAGGAATCATGTTTACAGTTTCTATTTAGTCAATCTATGATATATCTATATATAATAATAGTTAATATTACTTAAGAATACGCTATGCACATTTTAGATATAATATATAAAATAGTTTTCTCTAATAAATGCAATGATAAATATAATCACAATTACGAAACCATAATCTAAAAGAAGAATGAGTAAAATAGAGAATATTCGATTTAAACTTCAAAAATGAATTTATTTCATCAAATTAATTTATAACACTTTTGAAAAATTAATAAATAAAAGTTCAAGAAAATAATTTTTAAGGTATTTATAGGTTTAAGACAAATATACAAAAAAAAAATCAGTTAACAAATTAAAATAGAATATAACTCTACTCTTTATTCCATCCTGCATTTCTAATCCAGAAATTTCGTCTACAAAAGGGTTTACAAAACTTTTATGACAACATACGTAGGAAATATGCTTTAAAAATTATTGACAATGGCATTTTGAAGAGTTCTGAGGTTACTTCGCTCCAAGTTTGTTCAACGTAGCCTTCTCGGAAACTGCGTCCTAAACTCTTTTTGAAGTTCTTTTTTTTTTTTTTCATCCTTTGTGAACAGAAGAATAAATAAAATTCGAGAACAATTTCATGGGAAAATTGAAGCGGAAATCGTATTGCATTTGGGAACACGGACGAAAACATTATTCTGTTACTTTTTGAAAAGAGACTTATTGTTAGAATTTCCAAGAATTCGTCAAGAACCTTTAAATAGAATGTCGGCAATGTTTCTGATCAGAATTTTCAGTTCGATAACACACCCAAATTGTTGTATCTCTTTTTTGCGTTCTTATTGAATTACCGACATAAAATAAATAATGGTAATTCGAAACTGGGAAAAACACTGGTGAAGAATACACATACAATCTTGAGCGAGCTATTTAGCAGAAAAGAATCAAGATTTGTGTTTTTTATTATGTAGCTGGGAAATTGAAAAAAAAAAAATATGTATAATATATTGATAATTGCGTATTCCCTAATATTTACTTATTTGTATTTCAGTAAATATGATTACTTTATTGAAATTAATTAATATTGTGTTGTATTAATATATTATTTTTAAAAATAGATTAAGAATATGTGATGAAAGATTTTAAACTAATGGATAGAAGGAGTAATATGTCGTTTATGGCACTTAATATTGAAGTATTCGTTTAATAAAATGTTAAATAAAATTCTAAAATTAATAGTAAAACAATACAAGAAATATATTAAAAAACATAATGCATGTTATGATTTTCAATGCAGGTCCCTTTAAACTGAGCTCGTTTAATAATAGCATATTAAAAACATGAAAACTTGAACATGACATCTTTACATTGAAATACAGGTTTACATAATGGATAACCATATAAAGTGATTATATATCGTGAAGTATCTATCTAAGTGATTATAAGAAAATATATGAGCTGCTGAGAATCATACCTTTCACAGAAACTGAACAAAATTTTGGTTTAAAGTATTTTGAAGAAGAAGCTTAGAAAAGACGGTCATCGTTTTGCATACTTTTAGGTTCACTAGATCGGCACCTACTTTTTAACGTGAATTCCGAACCACTCACAAAACATCCATGCTAAAGCCATGATTCAAAACCTGAAGGGGAAAGCAATTAGCCATCAGGCAGTGCAATGGAAGGATTATTAGTAAATATATGCTTAAGATTGATCTGCGGTAAAGAATAATATTAAAAAACAAAAGTTACGGTTCAACAGTTAGGGTTACAGTGACGGTTTCGAAAATTGGAGATAATAACATCTAATTTTTATTGAAAGGCGACCGTGGAGAAAATTTGTACCTACAGCAAACCTATGGAAAAACCCACCTTGGATTCACATTGCTCACAAACCACAGAACATAATACATACATTCTAGAAAATACATACATCTGAGACAATCTCAAGAATATTCTCTTTCATTTTAATGTTCATAGCTTAGAAAGGAATATGTATTGATTTACGGGAGTCATATTATTTTTTTTACAATAGTATACCTTATTTGGACATTGTTACTTAATGATGAATTTAAACGAATACAACTCAAAGAAAATTTCACAATTTTAAAAGATGAAAGAAAAATAACTTTTTGCTACTACTTAAAATGCGCATGTAATTTGTTAATTTTTAGCATAAAAATAAATATATTTCTGAAAAATAATCTTACAAAATTAATGAATTTCATCATAATAAATAGACCTAAATTTATTATAGGAAAAACATAAGTGTTTTCAAATGATAATTATTTTAGGAATTACAATGCTCATTATTGTAAAATACATAAGTAACATTAAAGTCAATGAAACAGAAAAATTTCGTTAAAATGTTGTTAAAATACATTCAACATTCTTTGAAATTCTTGTTATTCAAAAAAAAATTCCTTATTTTGAATTTTTTAAATAACAGACGATATACTTTTCTAATTAAGTTATAAAAGATTTAATAACTTAAACTAATTAAATTTGAAACAAATTCAAATGTATATATATAGTAATTTAGAAATGCCTTTTTTTACATTTCCTTAAGAAATCTGTTATTTCGTTCTCTCGAAAAAAGAATTAATTATTTACACAACATCGAATTTACTTTTTAATTAAACAAATTTCGACAGTGATTAAAAAATGCATTTCTTACATTACTTAGTTACTAATTTCTCTGTAAATAAAAAAATTAAATGGTTTTCTCCAAAAGTAATTTTACGTCGTTTTCTTTTAAATCATTTCATTCTTGTTCGTTTCTTCTATAACAAAAGAATACTTTATTTAAGAAGAATTTGAATATAATATAGTTCAAATACATATTAATTAAAACGATTTCTTAATTAATATTTCTATAACCATTTGGTGCCTAATACGGTACGTAATTACTTTTTGATAAAACTATAATTTATTTTTAAGATATTTTGACGAATAAAATTGCAAAATGAATAAAATGTTTTTTTTTAGTATTAAATGATACCTTAACTGTCTATTTTCATTTATTAAGTTTTAAATGCGCGTTTTAAATATTTTACCTAATTTATTTCATATTTAAACAAAATTAAATGGTTAATGTTATTATTTAATTAATAATTTTATTAAAAATCTCACAAATTGATCAGAAAAATTCTTTCATGATACTTTAATTTTAGTATTCATCGTACTTAATAGCTTTTTATTACCGAACATCATTAATGTAATAACTTTAGTCAGTTAAAAATTTTATTACATTTATATGTAAAACCTATATTTAGGGTTTCTTTTCGTTAAATACGTAATAAATTTTTGAAAATTCTTCGATTGTAAATAACAAGTTTAACTAATTTTTTTTCAGGAAATACATAAAAGCAAAAGATATATTTAAATAAGAGTGGAACAATATAAAAATATATATAATAGAATGTGTGTAAGTAACCCATAAAATTTAGAAATTAATGTAAAAACAAAGCGCATAACAGCAGTCTTAAAAAATAAAAATATATAAAAATTCCAAACGATTTTCATAAAAATATCGTTTTCACATTAAAATAATAAAATTGTATTTGCTTACACAAGGCTTTCATTAGAATAATTTTACATTAATTAATTTAATTATTAACTCACGAAAGAAATGTAAACGAATATCATGCATTAAAAAATGAAAAAATTTAAAAATATATAATTATTAGCTCATTAAAGAAATTTAAAAAAAATAAACCAATGAGTTGCAAAAAAAATTTTTAAAAATTAATTAACCAATAAAATTTAAATAGTTGGGGACATAATAAAATGATCAAGGACCTATCCCCAAAATAGTACCCATAATTTTATGGGTAAAAAGAATTGCAATCTGTACACATTCAATATATAAATATTTCGAGTTTAATTTGATGGCCATACATGTATCTATACATATAAGTAAAAAAAAATGCATAAATGTCACTTTTTAGTTTTTAGTTTTTTTTTCTTTTTTTTTTTTTTTTTTTTTAAATTGAAATTGCTCACCTCATGCATAAGATAAGCAGGATTTTTTTAAGTCAATCAACGAAATATAGGCCTAAAATTCCTGAGCCTTTCATAGTTCGAAGACCATTGAAAGGTTTCTCCAAGCTGTCTCCTTGGCTGTCAATTTCTCTAAACATCATCCAAAATTCCGACGTCGCTTTCATACGAAAGAAAAATCTTCAAGAAGAGAGAGAAAAAATCTGAATAAAATTTATGGCCTTCAAACTCTTTTATTCTAAGCTTCCTATAATATGTAAAAAAAATTCCATACCATTTGACAAGGCTCGAAAATAGTTCATTTTTCTAAAAGATCCCTGAAGATCTCATTATGTGAATCCGGGTCCTTTTCTACTTTAAAATGGATGACGTTTCTCTAATGTAATTTACGAACACGTCTGGGACCTCCGTATGTCGAAGATCTGCTTTTGCGAAAAGCACTGAACTACACAGGATACATTTTCTGATTAATATTCTACTCGCCCAAGTTCTTTTTCGCAGGTTGTAATTGTAGAACAGAAAGGCCAGATGCTTTCCAAAACCTGCAGCCGAAATTTATGAAAGGAAAGTTAACTAGAGCGAACCGAGTCCCCACGCGCTCTCTATTCAAAATATTTTGTAGTGGAAGCGATTTGAAACAAAGAGAGAGCTTCCCTCCTTTCAACTCCCAACGAAGAGGGTTCAGTTTTGAATCGAAAAGAGGAGTCTAATGCCCACAATTTCTATCAAGTTCTTTCTCCCTTGTTTTTCTTGTAAAATTAAATTTGTAAGAGTGTTTAGCAAAGTGCATCCTTTGCACTTTTTTTAAACAGGACTGAATTTTGTTGCATAATTTAAATAAAATTTAAAGAAACTTTACCAAATTGCATTTTTTCAACAATGCATTCTATTTTACAATTTTAATATTTCGTTTTGGTCAAGATATTGATGTATACCTAGTGGGTCAATAACGACTACTGAATAAATTGTTACTGTCTTCTTACTATGATGACTAAGAAATTAAATGTAGGAATTTGCTTGATTTCATTCAAAAACGTTTGCAAAAGCAATAAAAATATTTGAAATTTTTTATTTTAATATTATTAAAAGCAAATTTTTAACGTGTCAATACAACAGCAAACGACAAACTCGTCTTTGAGCAATGAAAGGTAAAAATGCTTTGGAAATCTTCCTATAACATAAAGGCAATTTTAGGCATTTTTCTATATCAATGGTATCAAATAATTACGAATGTTGCTATTTGTTTTTAACAGCAGCACATTTCTAATGAGCTTCACTTTAAAGCAAGATTTTAGAAGAAATATAGACAATGTTACATGGTGAATATTAAGGGTGGTGTGTAGTGAGTAATGTGGTAAGTACAAATTGCACATGCTGATGTTCTACTGAAAACTAGATCGATTACTCCGAAGAGTCATGCCTATGGAATCTTTTTTTTCTATATCTTTCAAGGTAAAAAATAAGACGTTCTCGCGTATGCATATATACTTGGCAATTATATAGTATGAATTTTCGAATTAATTAATATTATTCGGTACATACGGAATTCATACGGAAAACTAATTCGCCATCAAGCTCCAAGCCTCAGGATGAAAAAAAAAAAACAAAAAATGCAAAGTATTTCATATTTTGAAATGTTTGCCTCCATAAAAATAAATACTGACGGTAAACATTCTTTTTAAATTATAAAAATCAATTCAATTTCCAGAACTCAAGTAAAAAAGACACTTCATTTCCAACTGTTTATATGGGTAATGTAAATAAGAGTAGGATTTACTTCATCCTACGCTTACAGACTTCTCTACATGACAGCAGCGATACACCGAAATTAAATTCTCTGAAACAGGAAGCTCATGTGATGGTTGTGAAATTACTGCTTTCCTTCCCAGTATGCCTAAAAATTAAGCGTGCAGTATCAGGCCAAAAAGACCAAAGGCCAACTTTCTTATTTTACAATGTTACGTTTCACGTCTTGCTACAACAAATAAGGTAGCATTTCTCGAGCAGTTAATTAAGTTAGTCATGCTTCCACGTCGTAAACGAAATTTTTTTGTAGCAGGAACGGACACAAGAAGGAAAACCGAGAAAGACAAGATTTATCTCCTTCCTTTTTTTCTAATTACGACAAGAGAACATAGCTTTTATTATAGAATTAAAAACTCTCTTTGTCTTTAAAACAAATCAAATTAAATCCTTTGTCCAGAAAGTAAATGTTTCTTTTTTTTTTTTTTTTTTTTGACGTATATTTCAGTTTTAAGTTAGTGATGACAAGTTCTTTTTGTCTTTGAATTTTTGTCTTTGGCTATAAATTGCAGTGAGCTGTTCATTTTCACCAACCGCCGAATGTCCAATGAGTTACCAATAGATGTAAACAAAAGGCGCCATGTCACGAGTGCCCAACAAGTGAATGTCTTCCAGAAACGGCACTGCTTAATTGCAAGAATGTGCAAGACACCGCGGGTCTCTTCATTTTCTAGACTGCTCTGGAGAAAGTATTGATCTCGACACGCTTTAGCAACAAGGATCACGAGGAATTTAAATTAATTCCGGTTGTTAAGAGTTGCATTTAACTTGACTACTTATGAATTAAGCATCTTTTAAGTGGGCTGGTGGAATTTGATTGTTGGAAAACTTAACTGAAATTTTCAGTGTCTGAACAAAACGATCTTTCAACTTTTTCTCTACTTAAAAATAATAATTTAGCGATATTGTCAGCATTACCTTCTATAAAATATTTTGAAATGATAATAAATTTATTGAAATAATAATAATAATAATAAAATAAATGTTTCGAGTTCTTCTTTCTTTCTTGGCTTTGTTAAGCATTTACCATTTACAAATACATATATAGAGAGAAATTCAAAAAGCTTTATTACTGCTGTAAACGAAGTTATTTCATTCAATGACCAATGACAAATAGAGCAATTATTGAGGAGGATATCAAAAATAAATTTACATAATTTATTCCTATAAACTAACACATATTCTACAATGTTTACTGTGTATTTTCGACAGAAACTGAATTTTTCTCTCAAATTTAGATGACAAACAATTACAAAAAAATTATCTAAAGTAATTATTTAAGTCTGGCACATTAACTTTTCAACCGATTGTTTATTTAGGGAAAGAAGGCTCATGAAAATGCAAGAAATAACTTTTTCATTTTATAGTTTGAACACTATCGCTTTATCAAACCAGACAAACAATTCATTTAGTTTTTGAGCAAACTTTACACTGCTCACCGATGCATGACAAAACAAGTAATTATAAGCTTATAGCTTTATCTAAAATCCATACACCACAAAATCCAACTCAAAATATTAATTCAACCCCCAAAGTGATAAATCGGGCGTCATAGTACCAATTACCAACCCCTATTCAATATTCATCTAAAGCGACAGAGAGTTACACCCTATATTAATCAAATCCCTCATCAACAAAACACAGTCATGTGGAAATTTTCTTCGAGAAATCCATGATGATATGCAAAATTTAAATTAATGAATGGATCTAACATGATAAGAGTGTCGTCTTACATTGATTCAATTGCTCGAGATTAGCCTGGAGCAGAGGAATATTAAGAAAATAACTCATTCTTTGCAAAATTATATAATCCTGATTTTCTAAAAGAATTTCATGCATGGTAATAACAGTAACAGATGTTTTGCGCGAAGGCAAATCGTTAGTAGGTGGGAGGCATTCAAAAATGTATTAGGAAAATGAATAGAAGGATAATCTAAGCTTGTCGAAAAGCCTGAATTCAGTTTCTTTTATATGCATTTCAATAGTCTTCAAATGCCTCTTTTTATTAAAGAAATGGTGATTTAAAAAGCACAATAAGGCCTTTATTAGTTTTAGACAAGTTACATTACAATTGTCGAAATGCGCAAATATATTTTTTTGTTTCTTAATGATAAGTATCTGGCTTTTTAAAGATTAAGAAATAAATAAAATAAGATATAAAAAACTGTGATTTGATATTTGTCAAAAGGTATATCTGCTTATTTTTAATAAAATATAATAATGAAAAATATTTTTATTGTTCTTCAAAAATAAAACACATTTTTACTTTTCATTTTGGCTCTAATATATATTTTATTCTGAAATGTAATAATTTAGAAGTATAATATGAAATATTGCATATTGTATTGTTTAATATCTGAACTTTAATATCATCGTAAACTACTCCAATCATCTGTGTCTACTCCTATGAGAAGTAAAGAGAGAATACCCATCCCTCTTTCTGATTGCAGTGAACACTTTCTCAGCATGGTCTATCACCAGGCAGCAGCTCATCACTAATTTCATGGTGTATCATTATCAGTGAAACTGCTTATCTGCTGTCAGATTTGAGTAATTTCCACCCGTTAAAGTATATACATTCCTTTCCCCTGGAGTACAGAAATTATATATCTCTTGTCGTGGAAAAAGGCTAAACCTGTTAAACATATTTTATTTTTCAGTGAAATATGCTTTAATACGTTTCATGTTTTCATGTTATAATATTTTCTTGTTTTCAATTACTTGAAATCAGGTATCATAATTTTTCTTACAGTTTCTATACAGATGCATACAGATTTCAGTTCAGTTCTTTGGGGGAGGGGGTCGAATATAAATAATTAAGAAAAAATAAATAGAAAGAAAATAATTTTTACTGATACAGACGATTAATAAACCATATTCGAACTGATGCTGTTTCCAATCAATTTTATTTAAATTAAATTCACGGAGAAAAAGGAAAATTATTACAAAATTAATTGAACACGCTATGTGCATATCAAACATAATTTTAAATATGTTATTTGAAATGTAACGATAGATATAATAACAATAACCAAACCACCACAGTCTATAAAAAACAATGAGTAAAATTAGAAAATAATCCATTTAAACTTAATTAAGATATTGAATTTATTTCGAAAACTTCTGTAAAATTAATATTAAAAACAAATTCAAGAAAATTATTTTATAGGAATTTATTCTATCATGTTAGTGTAAGACAAACATACAAAAAATCAGCTAACAAATTAAAATAGAATCTAACTCAACTCTTTATTCCATCCTGCTAATTTTATTCAGAAATTTCGTATACAAAATTTGCCAGTCGAGCTCCAACCCTCAGATATATAAAGCAAAGTACTTCATATTTTGAAATGTTTGCTTCCAGAAACGTAAGTACACAATGAACAACTACATTCTTTTTAGTTTATAAAAATCAAATTTAAAACTCAAGAAAAAAGGACACTTCATTTCCAACTCTTTATTAGGGTAATGTAAACAAAAGTAGGATTTACCTCTTCGTACGCTTACAAGCTTCTCTACATGACAACAAAATACACCGAAATTAAATTCTCTGAAAGAAGAAGCTTCTGTGATGGGTTGTGAAACTACTTCTTTCCTTCCAAGTATGCCTAAAAATTAAACGTGCAGTATCAGGCCAAAGGCCAACTTTCTTATTGTTACAATGTTACGTTTTACGTCTTGCTACAACAAACAAGGTAGCATTTTCCGAGCAGTTAATTAAGTTAGTCATGCTTCCACGTGATAAAAACGAAATTTTTGTGGCTGCAACTGACACAAGAAGGAAAACCGAGAAAGACAAGATTTATTTTGTTTCTTTTTTTTTCAATTACGACAGAAATTAGAAAAAGAAACAAATTTAATTGATTAGAGAATTAAAAACTCTTTTTTCTTTCAAACAAATCAAATTACATCCTTCTCAGAAAAGTAAATGTTTTTTTATTTGACGTATATTTCAGTTTTAAATTAGTGATGGCAAGTTCATAAAGAAGACAGTTTTTTTTTTGTCTTTGAATTCAAGTTTATATGTGTTAAGGGTTTTTTTCCCGTCTAAACATTTGGTGAGATTCAAGGATACAAACACACAAGTATTTGCAAAATTTTTTTTCTGCCATTCAACATATATATATATATATATTCTTTTTATTTATAACAGCAATTTGCTGTAAATAATCTGTATCATCTGTAAATAAATGGCATTTAAATCAGCGGTTAAATTACGACTGTTGTTTGACATTTCTCATATCAGTAAAATTATTTTGTACCTATAGCATATAGTTAACCTAAACATTTATTCATTTTTAAAAAGCTTCTTATGATGCTACAATTTCATAAAAATATTATATAATAAATTGATTAATGAAAACCAGAAAAAAAAAAAAAGATAATATGAGAACAATGAAATCAAAACAGATAAATTTTTCGAATGATTTAGCTCCATAATTAATATTATTAGTGTTTTAGTTCCATTTAAGCTTATTTTTTCCATTTGAGCCATTAGTCGATATATGATCTCCTTTTTAATTATGTTTGGTAGTTATATCATTATTTTTAATTTTGTGTTTACTGATTATACGATTCTCGAAACAATAACACTTTTAACCAAGTAATGCACACAAAAACCACCTTTGTGAATGTTTAAATTTTTGATAGCAAACAATCAATGGAATTTGTGAGACTTGAAATTTTTGTTTGAAAATTTCAATTTCCTTGTAAGAGCAAATAAATAAGTCTAGATAAAGCAGTCATTACTGAACTTATATTTCTCAAAGTTACGTAGAGTCATGTCCGACATATGATTTTTATTCTTCAAATCTGCTAAAAGTCTTGATCTCGATAATTCAATTTCTAATTTGACCTTAACCTTTACCTTAAAAGTTAAGAGACCTAAAAAGTTTTTATTCTTGTGTACAGTATTTAAAGAGAAATCTTTATTTTACAAAAAAGGAAATATTTTAGTTTCAATGTAGACCAACGCACTGGTGGTTATTTGTCCACTATTAAACTTCTGTGAATAACTTAACTAAATTTGTCTTTATATATTAAACTGTTAAATTATATTTATCTCACTGATGATTTAACTTATTTAAATAACAATTGAAGGTAAATAAAACAAACAATTTTAAATTCAGATCAGGCTAATAATTTTCAAGAACCTCACAACAACCAATTCTTAAATTTAACACTCCATTCTGTGTAGCAGCAGTATCTTTGCTATAAATTTCGTCGAACTGTTCATTTTCACCAACCGCCGAAAGTCAATTAGTCACCAATATATGTAAACAAAAGGCGACATGTCGCGGGCACCTAACAAGTGAAATGGCTTCCAGAAAAGGCACTGATTGATTAATCGGGAATGTGTAAAGACACCGCAGGTCTCTTCATTTTCCAACTGCTCGGAGAAAGTATTGATCACGACAGGCGTTAGCAACAATACTTAAGGATTACGAATTTAAATTAATTCTAGTTGTTAAGAGTTGCATTTAACTTAATTAACTACCTATCTACTTATGAATTAAGCATCTTTTAAGTGGGCCGGTGATGATTTTGATTCTTGCAATTTTTTAACTCAGAATTTTCAGTGTCACAAACAACCAATCTTTTACTTTTTCTCTTCTTAAAAAGAATCATTAAGCAAATATTTTCTGCAATACTCTTCTATAAAATATTTAAAATGATAATAAATTTAATGAAATAATAATAATAATAATAATAAAATAAATGTTTCGCGTGCTTTCTTTCTTGCCCTTGTTAAGCATTTACCATTTACAAATATATATAGAGGGGAAATTCAAAAGCTTTATTACTTTGTAAGCCAAGTTAATTCATTTAATGACCAATGACAAATAGAGCAATTATTGGAGGAGGCTAGCAAAACAAATTTTCGCAACGTATTATTTATAAACTAACACATTTTCTGTAAGGTTTACTGTGTATATCTGATAGAAGCTGAATTTCCCCAAATTTAGATTACAAACAATTACCAATAAAATATCTAAAATAATACTTAAATCTGGCACATTAACCTTTCTTCGGATTGTTTATTTCTGGAAAATTGCTCATGAAAATGCAGGACATAACTTTTTCATTTTTTATAGTTTGAACACTATCGCTTTATCAAACCAGACAAAACAATTAATTTTGTTTGAGCAAACATTACACTGTTCACAGATGCCTGACAAAACACGTAATTATGCTTATTGCTTTATCTAAATCCATACACCCCAAAATCCAACTCAAAATATTAATTCAAGCCCCACAGTGATAAATCGAGCGTCTTAGTACCAATTACCAACCCTTATTCACTATTCATCTAAAGCGGCAACAGAAACGTACACCATGTATTAATCAAAGACTTTATCAACAAAACACACTCATGTGGAAATTTTCTTCGCGAAATCCATTATGATACGCAAAATTTTTAATTAATAAATGGATCTAACATGCGATAAAAAGCTCCGTCTTACGGAGACAATCGCTCGCGATTAGCCTGGAGCAGAGGAACATTAAGAAAATAACTCATTCTTTGCCAATTATAATCGTGATTTTTTAAAAAGAATTTCATGCATGGTAATAGCAGTAACAGATATTTTTACTCAAGGTAATTCGTCAGCCGGTGTGAGGTATTCATAAATATGTTAGAAAATGAATATAATGGCTATCTAAGCTTGTCGAAAAGTCTGAATTCGGTTTCTTTTATGTGCATTTCACTAGTCTTCAAATGCCTCTTTTATTAAGTGAATAATGCTTTTAAAGTCCGATAGGCGAATTTATTAATTTCAACCATGTTAAATTTCCATTTTAATTAATTAATTAAATTTTTACATATGTTATTTGTTTCTTAATGACAAGTTTCTGGCTTTTTAAAGTAAGAAATGAAGTAGATATTTTTACAAAAATAAACAACGCTAAAATATTTTTAATGTTCATCAAAAAAAAAAAAAAAAATTTACATTTCAAATGTCTCATATATCTTTTATTCTGAAAAGTAATAATTCACAATTACAATATAAACTATTCGGTATTGTAATATTTAATATCTAAATTTAAATATTATCGTAAATGTAACATATTTCGCTTCATTTATTAAAAGTTTTGTAAAATCTAATTAAGTTCTTAACTAAAAATATACAAAATTGATTTCGAAAGCTTCTTTTCAAACAAACATTTTACCAAATTTATTATTTATTTAATTTTTTTTTTTTTATTAACAAACAAGAAAAATTTTATTAACAACATATTGTAAACATATTATTAAAATTAATGTATTTTTTTCATGTTTTTTACTTAGCCATTAAAACAATAGTCCATTTTGAATTTATAAATTGTAATTACTGATGTTTCATGAGAATCAAAGTTGTTACAATATTAAAAATAAAATGCAATATGTTTTAATTCGTTACTTTCAGGAGGAAGGACACTTGACAGTTGTGACAGCGTGTGTTATATGTCTGGTGGATATTTTTTACGTGTCTTGTATGTACTATAGAACAGTATATGCAACTCATTTAAAAGTTCTGTCATATAGCAGAATTAAACGTCATCGTCGGTAGGATATTTATATATATGAGATGTGCGGCTCCGGTATTTGTAAGACCATAAGTTCAACAAGAGAGCATAAAACTCTTTAACAGTAACACTTTGTCTGGTGGATATTTTAAGTGTCTTGTGTGTACTATAGAACAGTATATGCAATTCCTTTAGTATATGCAATTCATCTTTAAAAGTTTTGTCCATAAGTTCAACAAGAATTAAACATCATCTGTCTGGTGGATATTTTAAATGTCTTGTGGTACTATAGAACAGGATAAGAAATTTTTAAAAGTTCTGTCATATTAAACATTATCGTCGAGATATTTTATATATATGAGATGCGCTCCGATATTTGCAAGACCATAAAAGCTCAACAAGAGAGCAGAAGATGAAGTTATGAGATTAGTATTTTTGTTTAATAGTTTAATTAATTGTAAATAGCAATTGCTGTTGTTACAAATAAATTTTCAGCAAATATTTCCTCAATAAATGCTTGAATCGAATTTTGTTGAAATTCTATATTGTCAATAGCAATCAGCAGAATCTGAATACCAGACAGGACAGCTGAGGACAGCTGTGGAAGAACCTACGACACTTAGCTACTTGAAGTACAGGTCAAACTATTTTTTTGAAAGTAGTAGTTATTTGCTGAATCTTGTAGAAATGCTAACTAACAGTTAATTTGTTTTTTATTATTGATATTCTAATGATATTTATTTAATGATAATTCATCAATAAATGTGTTAAATGAATCAAAGGTACAATATATTTGCAAGCATACTTTTCAGAGAAAGCATACTTGAAAGTCGTTGCGACAGCGTGTGTTGGAGTTTCTCTATTTAATAGTAAGACTGTCTAGTAGATCACGTAAGTGTCTTGTATATATTATAGAACAATATTTCTTAAAAAATTCTCTCGTAACGCAGCTATAAGCATCCTCAGGTATAAACTGCGCTACAAATATGTGAAATACGTCTCCGATATTTTTAAGACCATAAGGTCAATAAGATAAAAGAAAACCTACATACATATCCGTGAGAACATACTGTCAACAAGATCAAAGAGAACAGGGGAAATTTGAGAGATGAAGCTGTTAGACCGGGCTCATGGCAGATCTCTTGTCTTTTTATTCTCCAAAAACCACTTTTTAAGATAATCCATCAAGAAGAGGGAAGCGTATTCTTCCCTCACTTTCATTGGTTTGACACTTTCTCAGCCCATGGTCTATCACCAATCATAACGCAGCAACTCATAACGTAGATATTCCATCTGTAATTCTTTAGAACTGTGAAGTTCGAACAGATAATTCTAATTTCATGGTGTGTCATTATACATGATACTGATTACCTGGGCATATTTGAGTAACAGGTTACTTTCATTAGAACAAACCACTAATTAAATGTAGTATATATATGATTTACTTGAAATCAGATTTTATAATTTTGATTACAGTTGCTATAGAGAGGTATAATGATTTCCTGCGGCAGTTCTTTGGGGAAGTGGGGGAGGGGCCAATTTATAATAAATATTAATTCTAATAAATAAATAATAGCAATAATTAAGAAATGAATTAGAAAGAAAATATTTTTACTGATGCAGACGATAAATAAACCCTATTAATACGAAATTATTTGAAAAGGTTGTGTAAATATTAAATACAATATGAAAATGGGTTCTTTCAAATACAACGATAGACATAATAATAATAACCAAACCATAATTTATAAGAAAATTGAGTAAAATTAGAAAATTTTTCGATTTTAACTTAAAGAATTAAGATATTGAATATTTTTGTAAATTAATATAAAAAAATTAAAAAATTATTTTAAACGAATTAGTTTCTATCATGTTAATTTAAAACAAACATACAAAAATTAGTTACCAAATTTAAATATAAAATAACTCAACCTCTGTTATTTCATTTTGCCATTCTCATTCTAAAATTTCATCTACAAAATGGTTTACAAAATTTTGATGACAGCACACGTAAGAAATATGCTTTAAAAATTTTGACAATGGAGCTTTCAAGAGTTCTGGGGTTTCTTCGCTCAAGTTTATTCAATGTAGCCTTCAAAATATGTCCTTAACTCTTAAAGAATAAACTTGTTGAAGTCCTTTTTTTTTTTTTTTTTTTTTATCCTTCACTAACAGATGAATAAATAAAATTCGAGAACACTTTCATGGGGAAAATTGAAGCGAAAATCGTATTACATTTGGGAACATGGAAAAAAATTATTTTGTTACGTTTTTGAAAAGAGACTTATTGTTAAAATTTCTAAGAATTCGTCAAGAACCTATAAATATTATGTCGGTAGTGTTTCTGATCAGAATTTTTCAGTTTCAACAACACACCTAAATTGTTGTGCCTTTTTTCCTGCTTGTTAAATTCCCCACATAAAATAAATAATGGATATTTGAAGCTAGGTAGAACACTGGTGAAGAATACACATTTGTGTGACTAAATCTTGTGCGAGCTATTTAACAGAAAAAACCAAGATTTGTGTCTTATATTATGTAGCTAGGTAATCGGAAAAATATCTATAATAAATAGTTAATTACATATTTCTATGTTTACTTTGTTGTCTTTGCGTAAATAAGATTATTTTTATAAAATAAATTAAAAATTGTAGTATTGAGATTTTTTAATAATATGTGATGAACGATTTTGAAACTATTGCATAGAGGGAATAATATGTCGTTTACTGCACTAAATATTAAAGAATTCAGTTAATAGATCAAAATTATTCGATGTTCTATAAAAAAACCATCAGAATTAAATAATACAAGTTGTAAATTGTTAAATAAAATTCTAAAATAAATAGTAAAACAATAATACATGTAGCAGGGGTAATTATGTAGCAGGGATTGAAAAAAATATGTATATACAAACATATTTTCCGCTATTGTTAGTTAGTTGTATTTAAGAATGAATATTTTAATGAAGTAAATTAATAATTGTATTAATTTATTACTTTTATGTATATGTGATGAAAGATTTTGATAATTTTTGCGAAGAAGGAAAAATTGTCGTTCACAGCACTAAATATAGAAAAATTGGTTAACAACTCAAAATAATTCAATATTCCTCTAAATGCAACAAAATTATCTCAATATTAAGTTGTAAATTGTAAATAAATTTCTAAAATAAATAATAAAATAATGCAAGAAAGTATTAAAAATGTATGCTACATATTATTGTTTTAACTGCAAGCCACATTAATCTGGGCTCTTTCACTAGTAGAATATTCCGAAAACCACATATGTATACTTGAACAAAATATTTGTACATTGTAAATAGAGTACATAATATTATACTTTATCAATTACATAATTGTACATTATCAATATACATAATTGATAACCATACAAGTACAGTGTGATTATAGAAAAAACATTTTTACTTACAATCTACTAACAATCATACTAATTAATCATACTGAGCTACTAACAATCATACCTTTCTTAGAAACTGAACGCAATTTTTGTTTTGAAGTATTTTGAGGAATAAAAATGCTAAGAAAAGATTGGTTTGATTTATCTCTGCACGGCCATTTTTGGCACAATTTTAGCTAACTAATACAGAAAAAAATTATTTAACAAGTCAAAATAATTAATATTCCTCAAAATACAACAAAATTATCTCAATATTAAGTTGTAAATTTTAAATAAATTTCTAAAATAAATAATAAAATAATGCAAGAAAATATTAAAAAAATGAATACTACATATTATTGTTTTTGAACTGCAAAACCACATTAATCTGAGCTCGTTCACTAGTAGAATATTCCGAAAACCACACATGTATACTTGAACACAGCACGTATACATTGCAAATTCAGATGTTCATATAAGTAAAGGGTTATTATAAAAATGCTTTTCTCGATACATGAGACGGCTGGTTTAAGATATGACACAGTTCAATGACACTGAATAAAATTTTGGTTTAAGATATTTTGAGGTATGCGCTTAAGAATAATATGAAAACCAAAAGTTTAACTTTAACAGTTATGCGTGCAGTGACAAGATTTCGAGTATTTCAAATGACAGCAGGTAATAATTTTTAATTGACAATCTCCATAGAGAAAAATTTGCAACTGAAAAACCTGGAACTGCATTCGTAGCAAGAAAAATAGTAGACGATAAAATACACCATCCCTGGAAGAAAGTGACGGACACCCCTCGAAAGTAGAAAAGTCGACAATACAGCTGGACGCATGCAATAATAGGTATCACAAACAGCCATATCCTATAAATACTCTGTGGAGTCGACTATGAGTTGTTCTTTTGCCAAGATGCCGCCACGGGAAGAGTTGTCTGAGTTCGGAGAAAGGTGTGTATTGTTTGGATTGCATCTTTCCAAGGTGTCAATTAGGGGGAGATATCCTGTCTCCGTAATTGCTCAAAATCAACTGTAGCATGTGTTGCGTGTCGCTACAAGACTGAGGGACACTCGTCAGAACAAAAATCCGAAGTGGGACGACCCACAGTTCACCAGCAGGACCGGCGGGTGCTCGGCAGGGAGATTCGAAGTAACCGTCAAACATCCATGAGACAACATCGCTAATGAGTTTAGACAAGCCACAGGGTGGCTCGTTTCGACCAAGAATCTTCAGTTTCGAGGCCCATAAGTTATGTTACACTGGACGTTAGGCGGTCCATAAGCCTTTGATTACGAAAACCAACAAGAAAGCGCGCCTTCGATGGGCCAAAAGTTAATCAAACGTACTGGACTCTGGATGACTGAAACGCTTCCTTGGAGTGACGAGTCACGATGTGGCCCTTTTCCGTTTCATTGACGTGTTTGGGTATGGCGTTTACCAGGAGAACAACGCCTGTTGCCCGAGGTGTGCGTCCCAATGCAAAGTTTGGGAGAGGATTGATGGTATGGGCCTGTTCCAAAAGGGGCTTTGGCCCATCAACCATGATGCTATGAATGCCGATATTAGATACTTAAAAAGAGATATTCGACAATATGTCCTTCCCACCTTGTGGGCAACGTCTGAAAGGCTTGATTGCTTTTGGTGGGTATGATCAAGATCAGACAACGCAAACATGCCATGTAGCAAGAGGACTCTTGAGTGGTATAAGAACAACAACGTTAAACAATATTGAGTGGCCCTGATCAGAGCCCTATCTTAACCCACTGAACTGAGCTGGGACGAATTGGACAGTCGGTTGAGGGCCTGCACCCACTCCCCAAAAGCTTGGCCTGAACTATGGAACTTACTGTCAAACATTTGGAAGGAAATCTCCTCTTTGCAACTATGGCTAATTTAGTGGAAAGCATGCCCGGAAGGGTTACGGCTGCGATCACCCAAAGGCCCCTACCTCCTATTAATTTTAATAAATATGGGTTTATTTCGTTATAGTGTCGCGTCCCGTCATTTTCTTCCACATAGTGTAGATAATAGATAGGCGATAAATTAAAAGTGGAAGCAAACAAAAAAAAAAAATTACATATAAAGGTAAAGAAGCAATATGAAACAAAAAATTTCAATGCGTTTCACAAATTTTCTACATGATCACATTCACATATGATGACACTTTGTATATGATAGATGGTGGACAGTACTAAAGCACCTAAACTGATTAAGTACACAAACTCAAAATAAAGAAATTTTAAAAGACGAAAGCAAAAGTAACTTATTTGCTACTACTTAATGCGAATATAATAAAAATATTTTTTGGCATAAAAATGAATGTATTTCTGAAAAATAATCTAACAATATTAATGCGCGTCAGCATAATAAATTGAACTTAATTTAATGTAGAAAAACAGTTTTTTTTTTTCAAATGAAAATCATTTTAGAAAAATTACAATGTTCATTATTAAAAAAAGAAATATTACCATTAAATATAAGAAAACAGAAAAATATCCTTTAAATGTTGTTCAAAAGCATTTAGCATTCTTTGACATTCCTTGCTGTTGAAAAAATTCCTTATTTTGCATTTTGTTTCTTGCATTTTTTTTTTAAACATAATGCTTGAAATACTTTTCTAATTGATATTTTTAAAGAAATAGCTTAAAAGAATTAATGACTTAAACTCATAAAATTTGAAACAAATGTAAATGTATATAGTAATTTAGAAATGCATTTTTTGCATTTACTTAAGAAATCTGTTATTTTGGTCTTTCGAAAAAAAGAATTAATTATTTACACAACATGCAATTTACTTTTAATTAAACAAATCTTCAAATTGATTAAAAATGCATTCTTACATTATTAGCCACTAATTTCTTTGAATCTAAAAAATATATATAAATGGTATTCTCAGCAAATTCCTGTACTTCATTTTTTTTTAAATCATTTCCTTTTGTTCTATTCTTCTATAAGAAATGAATATTTCATTTTAAAAGAACTTGAATACAATGCATAGTGCCTCTGCATATTAAATAAAATGATTTATTAATTATTTTTCTATACCTATTCGGTC
This sequence comes from Caerostris extrusa, assembly GCA_021605095.1. Lineage (NCBI taxonomy): Eukaryota > Metazoa > Arthropoda > Arachnida > Araneae > Araneidae > Caerostris > Caerostris extrusa. The sequence continues at coordinate 60,742 of BPLR01018086.1, read as the reverse complement.
CCAATTACAAAAAAAGATACGTAATTATTTTTAATAAAAATTTAATTTATATTTAAGATATTTTGGCAAAATAAAATGATATTATTAAAAAAGTATAACTGTTTTATTTTCTTATATTATGTTTTTATATAAGTGTTATAAAATTTAAAAATTTATTTCTTAGTTAAATAAACTTGAATAGTTAATATAATTATTTCAAAATAATAGTTTTAAAAATTTACTAATTTTATCTATAAAATAATATTTAGGGTTTCTTTTTATGGAATAGGTAATATATTTTTTAAATATTTAGAATGTAAACTGATATATAAATAAAATTTAGGTAATAAATAAATAAGATTAAGAAATAAAAATAACGAGTTAAATTTATTTCTATTTCAGGAAATAGTTAAAAACATTAATTAAAAGTGAATTAATTATGTAAAATAGGAGTAGAACAAAATTTAAAAAAAAAAAATTATAATGTGTTCTCTATGTAGGTTATCCATAAAATTTAATATTTAATGTAAAACATTATTATTATAATATAACAATAATGTTCTGTTATAATAAGTGTCTTAAAAAAATATGCAGTTACAAAAAAATTATTAAAAAGATAATTTTCACTTTGAAATAACACTTTCTTTTGCTTTCACCAGACTTTCCTTTAGAATTATTTTTACATTATTCAATATAATAATTACTGAAAGCTCGTGAAAAATTTAAAAATATATAATTACTACCTCATTAAAAATTTTTAAAAAATAAATAAACCACACATAATAAATATTAAAAAAATATTAAGCCAATATGAAAAATTAAAATGGTTGCAGTTACAATAAAGTGATCAATCACACAAAACCTTCATCCCCAAAACAATATTCAGGATTTTTATGAGTAATAAAATTTCAAAGATAAATTCAATTTTAAAATTTCAAGTTTAATTTGATGTTTATAAGTGCATCCAATACATACATTATAACTAAAAAAATGCATAAGTACCACTTTTTATTTAAAAAAAAAATTGAAATTGCTCACCTCAGGAAACCTATGCATAAGGTAAGCAGGAATTTTTCTTTGAAGTCTTTGGACGAAATATAGGCCGAAAATTCCTGAGCCTTTCATAGTTCGAAGACCATTGAAGGCTTCTCCAAGCCATCTCCTTGGATGTCAATTCCTCTAAACATCATCCGAAATTCCGACTTCCTTTCATATGAAAGAACCCGTCTCAAAAAATCTTCAAGAAGAGAGAGAAAAATCTGAATAAAATTTATGACCTCAACCTCTTTTATTCCTAAGCTTTCTATAATATAAAAAAAAATTCCATCCCATTTGACAAGGCTCGAAAATAGTTTACTTCTCTAAAAAGGATCCCAGAAGATATCATTATGTGAATCCTGGATAATTTTCAGTCGATAGTCTCGAGACGATATTTTCATGTTAGTAATAATAGAGAGTTTTTTTGCATACGTACGTTATGCAATGTAGGACGTCCGTTAGCTTTTCTCCCTAGTGCGCATGCTCATAGGAAACATAATTTCCTATGAGCATGCACATAGGGAGAAACAATGGACGTCTATGGTAACAACGTACAATATGGCAAAAAAAACTCTCTAATAGTAGTTTAAAATAGGTTTATTACCTTAACATAATTGTTTTAATACTTTCAGTCAGTAAAAATTAACAATTTTATCCAAGAAACGCATATAAAGAGTATATTTTCATTAAATAATAATAAATGTTTTGAAAGTTCTTAGATTGTAAACAAAAAATTATAAGTTATTTCTATTTCCAGAAAATAGATACAATTTTTCATTAAAAGCAAGGAATTCTTTAAATAAGAATGGAAGAAAAAAGTGAAAAAATTATAATAATTGACTGGGCGGATAAAAACAGGTTACACCTAAAATTTAGATTTTAATGTAAGAACAAAACACATAACAGCATTTTTTAAAAATAAAAATATATAAAATTCCAAACGATTTTCTTTTCTTGAAAAATATTATTTTCATCTTGAAATGAAATTTGCTTTGTTTTCCCTAAATTTCTTTAAGAATAGTTTTACAATACAATTATAAATATTAGCTCTCTAGAAAGAAATTTAAATAAATATTATGCATAAAAACAGCTCATGAAATATTTAAAAGTATATAATTATTAGCTCATCAATGAAATTAAAAAAAAATAAATAAATAATCCAATAACTTATGAAAAAAATTTAAAAAAAATAAGAAACCAATAAAAAAAATTTAAATGGTAGGAGGACAAAATAAAAAGTGATCAAGAACATGCAAAAAAACTGATTACTAAAACAATACCATAATTTTAGGGGTAATAATACGAATTTCAAAATATAGGTATTCAATATTTAAATATTTCAAGTTTAATTTGATGGTCATAGAATAAAAACACACACACACATAAATGTCACTTTTAAACTTTTTTAAATTGAAATTGCTCACCTCAGAAAAACCTATGCATAAAGTAAGCAGGATTTTTTTGAAGTCTTTGAACGCAATATAGGCCGAAAATTCCTGAGACTTTTTCATAGTTCGAAGACCATTGAAAGGCTTCTCCAAGCTGTCTCCTTGGCTGTCAATTCCTCTAAGCATCGTCCAAAATTCGACGTCCTTTCGTATGAAATAACCTCTCAAAATCTCAAAAAGAGAGAGAAAAAAAAAGCTGAATAAAATTTATGACCTTCAACCTATATTCTAAGCTTCCTATTTTATAAGAAAAAAAATATGTCGTCCCATTTGACAAAGGCTCAAAATGGTTTATTTTTTTCTAAAAAGATCCCTGAAGATATCATTATGGGAATCCTGGATCCTTTTCTACTTTAAAAACGGATGACGTTTCTTTAATGTAATCTACGAACAATAGTCAACGTCTGGGACTCTGAATGCCGAAGTTCTCCTTTTGTGAAAGCACTGATCTTTACAGGATATATTTTCTGATTAATATTCTACTGGCACAAGTTCTTTTTCGCAGGTTATAATTGTAGAAGCAGAGGCTGATGCTTTGCCAAACCTGCAGCTGAAATTTATGAAAGGAATGTTAACTAGAGCGAATTGAGTCTCCGCGCGCTCTCTATTCAAAATATTGTGTAATGGAAGCGACTTGAAACAAATAGAGGCTTCCCTCCTCAAAGAGGAATCTAATGCGGACAATTTCTATCAAGTTCTTTCTGTCTTGTTTTTTTCATTGTAAATTAAATTTGTAAGAGATTTGTTAGTGTAACAAAATGCTTTCCCTTTTGCACTTTATAAAAAGCTGCAGTGAATTTTATTACAGAATTTTAATGAAATTAATAAGATACTTTTCCAAACTGCAATATTTGAGGAATACATTTTATTTCATTATTTTATAATGTGTGTTTCGTTAATCTTTGTTGATAAAGCATGAAAAGCGAAAACACTCATCAAGACAACTTATACACATATATTTTTGTAGCTGGTGAAGATCCATGTTAGCATTGCCCCAAACTTTGCTTTATTGCTTTTAAAATGTTTATAAGCAATTAAAAAAATTAAAATTGATTATTTAAATAATAATAAACTAATATTTTTATTGAGAATAATGATAACCTTCTGTGAACACTGAATGGTTAAAATATTTTGGAAATCGCTCTATAAAATAAACACCATTTTTTATAGGCATTTTAAATTTTCTAAGCCAAAGGTACAATGAAAATTTCTTCATCTGTTTTAACTTCTGCAAATTTTACTAATGAGCTTTTTAATTTAAGGCAGTTATTTTACCAGAGAAGAAATATTGACTAAATTATTAGTAGCAGCTATCTATATTGAGGTTCAACTGTAAACTAGTTCGTTTACAGTTGAAGAGTCATATCTGTGGAACTGCCTTTTCCTCTAATTCTTTCAAAGTCAGAAGTAAGACTTTCCCGCCTATGAATGTATGCTTGGCAATTGCCAGTGAACTTTAAAATAAGCTAACTTGCCGAGTAATAATTAGTGTGGAAAACTAATTCGTATCGAGCTCCATGCCTCAAATATATAAAAATGCAAAGTAGTTCATATTTTGAAATGTTTATATACTGAAAGTAAGTAATCAAGGAACCACTACATTCTTTTAAAGTTTATAAAAATCAAATTTTAGAAACCAAGAAAAAAAAAGGCAATTCATTTCAAAACTCTTTATTAGCGTAATGTAAACAAGTAGTATTTACTTCTTCCTACGCTTACAAGCTACTTTACATGACAGCAGCGATACACCGAAATTACATTTTCTAAAAAGAAGCTCATGTGATGGGTTGTGAAACTACTTCTTTACTCTCAAGTATGCCTAAAATTAAAAGTGCAGTATCAGGCAGAAAAGACCAAAGACCAACTTTCTTATTTTTACAGTGTTACGTTTTGCGTCTTGCTACAACAAACAAAGTAGCATTTGTGGAGCAGTTAATTAAGTTAGTCGAACGAAAACGAAATGTTTGTAGCAGCAACAGACACAAGAAGGGAAACCGAGAAAAGGCAAGATTTATCTTCTTCCTTTTCTAATTACGACATAAGAGGACATAATTTTGATTAGAGAATTAAAAACTCTCTTTTTCTTTGAAACAAATCAAATTACATCCTTGCCCAGAAAGTAAATGTTTTGTTTTTACTTTACGTATATATCAGTTTTAAATTAGTGATGACAAGTTCATACAGGGTAGTTCTTTTGTCTGTGAATGTCGTTTTAAAATGCTAAATATTTTTCACTAAACAATTTTACTAGAATCAAAAACACAAGTATTTGCGAATATAATCGATTGGGCCTGTGTGTAGGTTACCCTTAAAATTTAGAATTTAATTTAAGACCAAAACGCATAACAGCAGTCTTAAAAAATATAAAAAAATAGAATTTCAAACGGTTTCCGTTACTTAAAAACGTTATTTTCATTGAAAAAGATTTTCTTTGCTTTCACCAGACGAACTTTTAGAATAATTAATTTTATTATTTAATATAATTATTAGATCCTGAAAGAAATTTAAATGAGACATTATGTATAAAAAAAGGCCGTGAAAAATGTATAATTATTAGCTCATGAAAAAGAAATTAAAAAAATAAATAAACCAATTGGTTGTGAAGAAATTCTAAAAAATAATATACCATTAAGAAAAATTAAAATTGTGTGGGATGTGCAATAAGAACACGAAAAATATCCACCCCAAAAACAATATCGATAATTTACGTGTAATAAGAATTTCAAAATATAGGCATTTCAAGTTTAATTTGATGGTCATAGATGCATCTATACATACATTATAGGTAAAAAAAAATGCATGAATGTCATTTTTGAGTTTTTCTAAAAAAAAATTGAAATTGCTCATCTCAGAAAAACCTATGCATAAAGGGAAGTAGGAGTTTTTTGAAGACTTTGAACGAAATATAGGCCGAAAATTCTGGAACCTTTCACAGTTCGAAGACTGTCAATTCCTCTGAATATCATCCAAAATTCCGACCTCCCTTTCATATAAAAGAACCTCTTCCAAAAAAAAAAAAAAATCTTCAAGAAGAGAAAAAAAAATCTGAATAAAATTTATGGCCTTCAACCTCTTTTATTCTAAGCTTCTTATAATATAAATATAAAAAAATTCCATCCCATTTGACAAGGCTCGAAAATAGTTTATTTTTCTAAAAAGATCATTGAAGATTCCATTGAAGATTCCATGTGAGTCGTGGGTCGTTTTCTACTTTAAAACGGATAACGTTTAATTAATGTAATCTACGAGCACTTCTGGGACTCTAAATGTCGAAGATCTCCTTTTTGCGAAAGCAACAGACTTTACAGGATATATTTTTTTTTTATTAATATTCTACTCGCACAAGCTCTTTTTCACAGGTTGTAATTGTAGAAGCAGAGGCTGGATGCTGTTCAAAACCTGGAGCTGAAATTTATGAAAGGAAAGTTAACTGAGCGAACCAAGTCCCCACGCGCTCTCTATTCAAACTATTTTGTAAAAGAAGCGACTTGAAACAAAGGGAAAACACCTTTTCAGCTCAACGGAAATGGTTTGGTTTGGAGTCGAAAGAAGTTCTAATGCACACAGTTTCTATCAAGTTCTTTCTCACTTTGTTTTTCAATATAAATGAAATTTGTAAGGGATTTGATTGTTTAGCAAAGTGCCTTCCTTACACTTTGTTTAAGCCAACAGTGAATTTGTTGCATAATTTTAATAAAATTCAGGAGAAATTCTCCCAAATTGCATTTTTTAAGAATGCTTCGTATTTTATAATTTTAATATTGGGTTTTGTTAATCGTTTTTGGTAAAATAATAAAAATAGATAACACTCATCAATTCAAATTATATATAGAATTAACCGTGGAGTCCTGGGTTAGAACAGTCTATTGTAGTCCATGCAAGTGAAAAAGCGACTAAAAATCAGAGAACCGGGCGTATATCGGGCGGGATAAGAGTCAGATTTCACTCTGTTTGCTAAATGTCTTTGTGCAACAAGGTACGCACACGCTACCTTTTATTCACCAGTGTACATTAAAAAAATCGTGAATTCGAGCATCTACTGTCAGTCTTTCTCTGATCTAACCAAATAGGATTGTGCATTTAGTTTTTCAGCTAATTATCTTCCTCTTCACTGTTGAAAATTCATCTTATTGAAACGCTTAAAGTTATGTGTTCCATAACTTTTAAGCGTTTCTATTTAAATCAGAATGCAATACGACCATATATTTCAAAGTAAATAATGTTTGACTTAATGACTGTTACTCCCTCTTATTTTTTTTTTATTTTTAATTTAAGGACATTCTATAAATATGTACTTACTTAATATACTTGGTAGATATATTTTCGTATCTCTGGAATCCTTTTTCTAATTCTTACAAGTTTAGAAGTAAGACTTTCCTGCCTATGAATATATACTTGACAATTATATATGAACTTTCCAATCTGTTAGCTAGCCGAGCAGAATTAGTACGAAAAACTAATTCTTCATCCCGAGGCTGCAAGTCTCAGGTATAAAACAAAAGTAAAGTAGTTCTTATTTTAAAACGTTTCCCTTCCTTCGTATTTTAAAACGTTTCCTTCCCTCTTCTAGGGACAACTCATAATTTTAAGTTATAAAAATCAAATTCAGAACTTTTGAAAAAGAGACACTTCATTTTCAACTCTTTATTAGGGTAATGTAAATAAAAGTAGAATTTACTTCTTCCTTTGCAGCTTCTTTTTATGAGAGGTGTCATGATATCCGAAATTAAATTCTCTAAAAGAAGAAGCTTCTGTGACGGGTTGTGACACTCCTCTACTTTCCTTCCAAGTATGCCTAAAAAATTAAACGCGCAGTATCAGGCCAAAGACCAAGGCCAGCTTTCTTTATTGTTGTACAGTGTTACATTTTACGTCTTGCTACAACAAACAGGGTAGCATTTTTGGGCGATTAATTGTTAGTCGTGCTTCCACGTCGTAAAGAAATCTTTGTAGCAGCAACGGTCACAAGAGAGAAAACGAGAAAGACAAGATTTATCTTTCTTTTTCTCAATTACGACAAGAGAGCATAATTTTTGATTAGAGAATTAAAAACTCTCTTTTCTTTGTAATATAAGTAAATGTTTAAGACAGTTCTTTTTTCTTCTGTCAAGTTTTTTAAATGTATTACGGATTTTTTTATTCGTTAAATATTTTACTAGAATCAGGGATTCATATACACAAGTATTTTACAAGATTTTATCCTTCTTTTATACAAATGTATATATATTCTTTAATGTGGCCGTACGTTCCTCCAAGTTATCTACGTCTTCTGTAAATAATGGCATTTAGTGAATGGGTAATTCAGGCCCTTTTGTTTGACATTCCTCATTACAATCAAATTGTTTTTTACTCATAACATAAAGCTAAGCAAACGTTTATTCCTTTTTTAAAATCATTTTATGATGCCACTATTTAATAACAATATTATATAATAAAATAAATAATGAAAATCAGGCAGTTATGAATTTAATAACAACTTTCAAAACAAAACTAAATTTGTACTGTGATATAACCACATAAGTAGCAAAGAACACATTTTAAAGTGTTTTAATTCTATTTGCACTGTTTGGGGCACTTTGCAGTGTTGTCGGTTCTAGTAGGCCTCACGTTGGGCACCAGATTGTAATTATGTTGTGCAGCTTATCGTAAATTATTAGTGAAATATTCAAGAGCAGGTTGAAGAACAAAAACAGCTTTACAGCCGCACACATACAATATTTAACACATTTTTAGAGATATAATTATAGTTTCGTGGAAGAATTCCACTTCCTAGCTGAATACCCGAAACTCAGGCACGTTTTATAAGCAAATAAACTTCCCCTCTGTTGAGAGTCTGTAGGCTAACTAACCATTTCTCCTGAAAAGAACAGGGACGTTCTCGCCTATTCTTAGAAGGAAGCAGGGTTACAGTTTGGATTTAGTCGATCCATGATCTCATCCTAATTATTATTGCTTATTATATCTTTGTATTATATTTGTTATGTGTTTGATTTCCAGATTCTCAAAATAATACTCACGTTTAACTAAATTCACACAAACATGAATTTGGAACTTCAAATTTGTTTAGTTAAAGACAATCGATGGAATTTGGGCATTTTAAAAATGTCATTTTTTGCCTTGTTACTGAAAAATGTCATTTTCTTCTTCTTCATATCTGATAGATGAAATCTTGAACATTTTCGTTTTTAATTTGAAATTAAGAGACCAGATAAAGTTTTTGTATAACGTTTTTTGTAGACTTCCTATGCATGCTCATGGGCCTCTGAATAAATTTCAAAGTTACGGAGTAAGGCCCGGAAGTCAAGTCATATCAAAATTAATTTAGTTTGTTCTAATAAATACAAGATATATATATATTTAAGTTTAGCACTGAAGGACTCATATTTCTGCTACAAATGATTAAATTTCAAATCCGCAGCGCATGAGATGAAAATCTGTGATCCTGCGAGTGAGCATTTCAATCGTTTTTTAATTTGAACTTAAAAGTTTGAACGTAGAATCATTAAGAGTTAGCCGCTCGTGTATAGAGAGTGATGCGTCTTTGTATGGAACGTTTTTTTTATCGTCGCGATGATAGACACGTTCCGCATTGCTTTTCCACTCCTCAGTGGCATTGGTCAATACCTACCCAGGTGTTTCATTGTGTGCTTCATCGGAAACATTGCTGCAGCGTCCTGCGCACAAGGACTTCTTTATACGGGATCCCTCTCGCTAAACCATCATGCGGCTATCCTCTAATACTGGCGTGCTGATTTAGCTATTGTTTTCCTAAAGAGCATATGCCGCATTCCGGAAGAAAATGCCGTGAACGCTACGCCTGGTGCGATAAAAAAACGTTATGCAAAATGGACTATCTCATCACCTTAAGAACACGCCCTACATGCTACATATCAAATATAATTTAAAAATAGGTTCTTCCTTGCTGTAATAAATGCAACGATATATATAATAATTTAATGCGCAACCAAAACTCTTCCTCAAGACATTCAAACTCCATGCCACGTCGTGCTTAAGAAAAATAAAATTAGAGAATATTCAATTTAAAAATTAAAGAATGAATTCATTTCCTCAGATTATTTTTTAAAAATTCAAAAAAAATCAAATTTCAGAATCTGATTTTAAAATAATTTATTCTATCATTAATTTAAAAGAAACATAAAAACAATCATTTAGCAAACTAAAATATAAAATTACTCAAGTATTTTATTCCATCATTTAGTTTTCTTCCAGGAATTTCGTCTACAAAATAGTTGACAAAACTTTGATGACAGCACATGTAAGAAATATGCTTTAAAATCTCTTGACAATGGAGTTTTGAAGAGTTCTGGGGTTACTTCGCTCCAAGTTTATTCAACGTAGCCTGCCCGGGAAACTGTATTTAAACTCTTGTTGAAGATTATTTTTTTTCATCCTTCGTGAACAGAAGAATAAATAAAATTCGAGGACACTTTCATGGGAAAATTGAAGCGGAAATCGTATTACATATGGGAACAAGGAAAAACAATTATTCTGTTACGTTTTTGAGAAGAGACAGTGTTGGAATTTTCAAGAATTCGTCAAGAACCTTTAAATAGTATATTTGTAATGTTTCCAACCAGAATTTTTCAGTTCAATAACACACACAAATTGTTGTTCCTTTTTTTCCATCCTTATTGAATTCCCCGACATAAAATAAATAATGGAAATTCGAAACTGGGAAGAACACTGGTGAAGAATACACATTTGTGTTACGAAATCTTGAATCTAAATCTTTCTTTTGCTATTTAGCAGAAAAGAGTCAAGATTTGTGTCTTTCATTATGTAGTAGGGAAATTGAAAAACAAAATATACATATATGTATTATACAAAATAATTATATTTTCCACCTTTATTTATTTAGTTATATTGAGTAAATACGAATTTATTTTAATGGAATAAATCAATAATTATGTTGTTTCAATATATTATTTTTAAGAATAGAATTTTTAATAATATGTGATGTCAGATTTTGAGATTATTGGATAGAAAGAAAAATATGTCGTTTACGCACTAAATATTGAAGGATTCGATTAATAAGTCCAAATAATTCAATGTTCCTTAAAAAATAAAAAAATTAATCAATATAAGTTGTAAATTATTAAATTAAATTTTGATATTAAAACAATTCAAGAAATTTTTTATAAAATAAAATACATATAATTCTTTTAAATACAAGCCAGTTGAATCTAAAATCTTTCACTAGTACAATATTCTGGAAAATCACATATGTGTAATTGAACACGACATGTATGCAATGGAATTCCAGATATAAAAACGGATAATCATATAAATACAGGGTGATTATATAAAAAAAAATTCTCGATATATGAGACGCTAGCTGTCATACTGTTGACTATTTTCGTTTAAGATTTTTGAGGTATGACATTTAAGAATAATATTAATAAACAGCAGTTTAATTTCAAATGACAGCACCTAATTTTTTAATTGAAATGCATTTTTCGTAGTATAAAATCTGTACCTGCAGCAAGAACAACAGTAGATGAGAAAATAAAAGATAGTAGTTACACGATAACTTCAAAATACAAATAAAAAGATACATATAAAGACAGAGAAGGAACAGGAAGAAAAAAAAAAATTGTTATGTGTCTCACAAATTTTCTACGTGATGTCCTTCACATATGATAACACTTCGCATATGATAGATGGTGGATAGCACAGAAGCACCTAAATCAATTAAACAAATAAAACTCAAAACAAAGAAAATTCACAATTTTAAAAGACTGCAGCAAAAGAATCGTATTTGCTACTACTTAATGCTCATGTAATTCATTAATTCACAATCCCATAAAAATCATATTGGTATAAAAATAAATTTAGTTCTGAAAAATAACCTAATAATATTAATGAACGTCAGCATAATAAATAGACCTAAATTTAATGTAGAAAAACAATTTTTATTCAAATGATAATCATTTAAGTAACTGCAATGTTCATCATTGTAAAAATTATTATAAAAATACGAGGAAACAGAAAATATCATTTAAATATTGTTCAAAAACACTCAGCATTTTTGAAATTCCTTGTCATTGAAAAAATATTTCTTATTTTGCATTTTTTTTTTTTTTTTTGCATTTATTAAAATAAAAGACGAGATACTTTTTCTAATTGATGTTATTAAAGAAATAGCTTAAAAGATTTAATGACTTAAAAATTATAAAAATTGAAACAAATGCAAATATATATAAAGTAATTTAGAAATGCCTTTTTAGCATTTACTTAAAAATCTGCTCTTTCGCAATAGAACTAATTATTTACACAACATCAAATTTTCTTTTTTTTAATTAAACAAATCTCGAAATGGATTAAAATTGCATTTCGTACATTATTTAGCTACTAATTTCCTTCTGTATCTAAAAAAAAAAAAATTAAATGGTATTCTCAAAAAGTACTTTTACGTAGTTTTCTTTTAAATAATTTCATTGATGTTCTATTCTTCTATAACAAAAGAATATATTAACAAAAATTTGAATATAATATAGTTTATCTACATATTAATTAAAGCGATTTCTTAATTAATTTTTCTATAAGCATTTTGGTTCCTAATTCGGTAAGTAATTACTTTTTAGTAAAACTATAATTTATTTGTAAGATATTTTGACGAATAAAATTACAAAATGATTAAAATAATATGTTTGTGTATTAAATGATACCTTAACTGTTTATTTTTTATTTATTAAGTTTTATATAGGTGTTTTAAATATTTAACTTCATAGTTAAATAAAATTAATTAGTTAATATTATTATTTAATTAATAAGTTTATTAAAAAAATCTCAAAATTCATCGGAAAAAAGCATACTAAATTCTTAGACAATACTTTAATTTTAGTATTCATCGTACTTTAATAGCGTTTTTATTACCGTAATATTAGAGAGTTTTTCATACCGTAATTTGGACGTCCGTTATTTAGTTATTTGGACGTCCTTTATGTAGCAACACATAACTGCGGACATATAATTGCCCATCAATAGTTGCGTTAAAAGGCGATCAATGTTTTAATTTTTATTTTTCTACTATGCAACACTAGTGTCGATAATAGAGTTTTTTGCATACCGTATTTTGGACGTCCGTTAGCTTTTTCTCCCTAGCGCGCATGCTCATAGGAAACATTATTACAAATACGCATGCGCAATTTCCTACGAGCATGCGTGCTAGGGAGAAAAAAAATAACGGACGTCCAAAATACGGTATGCAAAACTCTCTAATATTAATGTAATAACTTTAGTCAGTTAAAAACTTTTATTGCATTTATCTGTAAAACCTATATTTAGTGTTTCTTTTCGTTAAATAATTAATAAATTTCTTGAAACTTCTTCGATTGTAAATAACAAGTTTAACTAATTTTTTTTAGAAATACATAAAAAGCAAAAGATATATTTAAATAAGAGTGGAACAATATAAAAAATATATATAATCGAATGCATGTAAGTTACCCATAAAATTTAAAATTTAATCTGCGAACAGCAGTCTTAAAAATTTTAAAATATAAAATTTCAAACGATTTTCAGAAAAAATATCGTTTTCACTTTAAAATAATAAAATTTTATTTGCTTACACAAGGATTTCTTTAGAATAATTTTACATTATTTAATATAATTATTAACTCACGAAAGAAATGTAAATGAATATCATGTATAAAAAAATTAAAAATGTTAAAATATATAATTATTAGCTCATTAAAGAAATTTTAAAAAATAAACCAATAAGTTGCAAAAAAAAATAATAAATAAATAAAAAAAAACCAGTAAAAAATTTAAATAGTTGGGGCCGTAATAAAGGTCAAAAAGGACAAGGACACAAAAAACAAGACAATACCCGGAATTGTATGGGTAATTAGAATTTCAAAATATAGATATTAATTATTTAAATAATTTACGTTTAATTTGATGGCCATAGATGCATTTATACATATATTCTAAGTAAAAATAAAAAATACATAAACGACGCAAACGTTGAAATTGCTCACCTCAGAAAACCCATGCATAAAGTAAGCAGGATTTTTATTGAAGTCTTTGAACGAAATACAGGCCGAAAATTCCTGATCCTTTCATAGTTCGAAGACCATTGAAAGGCTTCTTCTAGATGTTTCCTTTGGCTGTCAATTCCTCTAAACCTCATCCAAAATTCCGACGTCCCTTTCATACGAAAGAACTCCCTTTAAAAAAAAATCAAGAAGAGAGAGAGAAAAAAACTGAATAAAATTTATGACCTTCAATCTCTTTTATTCTAAACTTCCTATTTTAGAAAAAAAATATTCCGTCCCATTCGACAAGGCTCGAAGATAATTTATTTTTCTAAAAAGATCCCCGAAGATCTCATTATGTGAATCCTGGATCCTTTTCTACTTTAAAACGGATGACGTTTCTTCAATGTAATCTATGTCACGTCTGGGACTCTGAATGTCGAAGATTTCCGTTTGCGAAAGCACTGAACTTTACAGGACATATTTTCTGATTAATATTCTATTCGCACATGTTCTTTTCGCAGGTTGTAATTGTAGAAACAGAGAGGCCAGATGCTTTCCCAAACCTGTAGCTGAAATGTATGAAAGGAAAGTTAACTAGAGCGAACCAAGTCCCCACGCGCTCTACATTCAAAATATTTTGTAAGGGAAAAGACTTGAAACAAAGAGGGAGCTTCCCTCTTTCAGGTCACAAGGAAAAGGGTTTAGTGTTGCGTTGAAAAAAAGATTTTTCTCACTTGTTTTCATTGTAAATTAAATTTGTAAGAGATTTGTTTGTTTAGCAAAGTGACTTACCCTTTGTTTAAGCAAAAGTGAATATTGTTGCATTATTTAAATAAAAAATTTTAAAAAATCGTTCCCAAATTGCATTGTTTTAAGAATGGATTCTATTTTATAATTTTAATATTATGTTTGCATTAATCTTCTTGATAAAATAAGAAAAGTGATAACACTCATCAAGACAACTTATCTACATAATTTGTTTACCTCTGTGGGTTAAAGTTTGAATAGTCCCACTGTAGCCCATGCAAGCCTTAAAAGTCCACTAAAATGTTTTACCCAATGCCAAGAGGTATAACCGCGTGATGTAAAGTTATACTTCTCCTTTTGGGTGCTTCATGTCTTTGTGCCGCAAAGTCAAGGTCAAAACGAAATTGTATTTTAGTTTACCCTTTATCATGACTCATCGATTTGTTTGACAATACACAGGTTCATGGTCGGACTTGGTCTAAATGCTGCTGACGACAAAGTGGGATAAGGAACGACAACTTATATTTAATATAGAACCCTGGGTCTCATTATAATCCAAGTGTTGAAAAAGAGTCACTTGAAACCCTTAAAAGCACGAGTGGCTATTTTTATTTAAGTGCAAGTGAAATGGTACATTTTTAGAATATCATTAGCAAAGATTTGCCATATACAAATTTCCACTGAAAAGAACCACCATCCACAATAGCAGATGAATGGCTGATTAAAGTTCTGTAGAATGTCAATAAAATCAATTGCTGTTTTATAAGTGCCACGCCATCAATGCTTTAAATTATTATTGTGGCATGTGAAATCCTTAGTGTATGAGATATATGTGTAGAATAACTCATCGTGACTATCAATGTTGAAGTGGGGGTAACAAAATAGCGTCATTTTTTGAAGGCATTTTAAATTTTCTATGCCAAAGGCACCAAATAGTTAACAATGAAAATCTATGTATCTGTTTTTAACTGCCCCAAATTTACTAATGATCTTTGATTTAAGTCAGTTTTTTACCACAGAAGAAATATTGTTTAAGTGTGGCCAGCAGAAGCTGCCTGTAATCGTATTCCATCATAAGCTAGATAGATTACTCCAAAGAGTCATATCTGTGAAATCGCATTCCTTTCTAATTCAAGGTCAGAAGTATGACTTTTCGGCCTATGCATATATATCTACCAAATACATGTAAAATTTCGGATGAGCTAGATCCCCGGGTATGAACTAATACCAAAAACTAATCTGTCATTGAGCTCAATCCTCAGGTATTAAAAACAAAAGCAAAGTAGTTTATATTTTGAAATGTTTGCCTCCAGAAGTATAAGTACTCAAGACCAACTGCATTCTTTTTAAGTTACAAAATCAAATTCAGAACACAAGAAAAAAATACTTCTTCGTTTCTAATTCTTTAATAGGGTAATGTAAATAAAAGTAGGATTTACTTCTTCCTACGCTTACACGCTTCTTTTTACATGACTGCAGCGATACACCGAAAAAGAAAATTCTCTGAAAGAAGAAGCTTATGTGATGGGTTATGAAACTACTTCTTTCCTTCCAAGTATGCCCAAAAATTAAACTTGCAGTATCAGGCCAAAAGACTAAAGGCCAACTTTCTTATTTTTACAATGTTACGCTTTACGTCTTACTACAACAAACAAGGTAGCATTTTTCGAGCAGTTAATTAAGTTAGTCGAACGAAGACGAAATTTTGTAGCAGCAAGAAGGAAAACCGAGAAACCCAAGATTTACCTTCTTCCTTTTCTAATTACGACAAGAGGACATAATTTTGATTAGAGAATTAAAAACTCTCTTTTTCTTTGAAACAAATCAAATTAAATCCCTGTCCAGAAAAGTAACTGTTTCTTTTTTTTTTGTTTTAAAGTTTCAAATTAGTCAGGACAAGTTCATTAGTTCTTTTTTGTCTTTGCATTTCACGTTTTAAAAGCTAAATATTTTTTTTTAGTCTAAATAATTCACTAGAACCAAGATCATATGTATTTGCAAAATATTTGCTTCTCTCATATAACATATACATATTCTTTTTATTTATAGCCGTAATTTCTTGTAAAGTAATCTGCATCACTCTAATTAGTGACATTTATTCGTTAGTTCATGCCTGTTGTTTGACATTCTTCTTAACAGCCAAATTATTTTTGCACCCATAACATAAAGCTAACAAACCATTTATTGATTTTTAAACAACTTTTATGATGCCACAATTTAATAAAATATTATATTATAAACATAAAATATTATATATAAAATATTATTTAATAAAATATTATAAAATATTATATATTTTGTTTTCCAAAGTGATCTTCTTTAATCTGCGTTCGTCCACGCGTAGAGAATTATCGAATACCTCATGCCCGTCATGTGTGAGAATAAATTGATAATTACGTATACCTTAATATGTAGTTTCTGCTATTCCAACATCACCAGAAAGGTCTCTAATTGTAAATCGACAGTTTGCAAGCGCCAAATCTTTAATTTTTTGGACGTGATCTTCGTCGGTTGCGGTTGATGGTCGACCGGAGGGCCCTTCGTCTTCAACGCGTTCTCTGCCTTCTTTGAACTGTTTATACCACTTTTAAGCATTTCTTTCCGATATAGGACAACTCACTGAATGCCTTCTGCAACATTCTATACGTTTCCTCAAACAAAATTTAATGCAAGTTCTTTGATCAATTAATTCACACATTTCAAAAATCGCCGGAATCGGTTTTAGCGTCTGCAAAAGCCAATCGTAACTCAACCACTAGTGAATATTTTGGACATGTAATTTCCTACAGATGTCAAGGGCAATACCATCAATTTAAAAAAAGAAAACAATTGAAATTCCATAAGGCCCGGGAAGTTTAAATTGAAAATTGGTCTTAATTTTTGGACGCAGTAGTAATCTCAATTATCATTTTAATAGAATAATCTAAACTTAATAGAAATCAAAGAAAATTTCTCGATTTTAAAAGATTAAAGCAAAATAAATGTACTTGCTACTACTTAAAATGCTCACGTGATTCATTAATGTATCACATAAAAATTAATTTTCTTTCTTAAAATAATCTAATAATATTAATGAAAGTTATTATAATAAATATACCTAAATTCGTTGAAGAAAAACATATATTTTTTTTAAATGATAATCATTCTAGGAACTGCAATGTTAATTATTGTAAAAAAAAAAAGTATCATTAAAATCAATGAAACAGAAAAATATCATTCAAATAGCCTAACAATATTAATGAACGTCAGCATAATAAATAAACCTAAATTTAATGTAGAAAAACAATTTTTTTTCAAATGATAATCATTTAAGTAACTGCAATGTTCATCATTGTAAAAAAAAGTTATCATTAAATACGAGGAAACAGAAAAATATTATTTAGATATTGTTCAAAAACCCTCAGCATTCTTTGACAGTCCTTGTTAAAAAAAAAATACTTATTTTGCATTTTTTTTTTTTTTAAAAAAAAAGACGAAATACTTTTCTAATTGATGTTTTTAAAGAAATAGCTTAAAAGATTTAATGACTTAAAACTAATAAAATTTGAAACAAATGCAAATGTATATATTAATTTCGAATTTTTTTTTCATTTACTTAAGAAAACTATTATTTTGTTCTTTCGAAAAAGAATTAATTATTGACGCAACATCGAATTTACATTTTTATTTAAACAAATCTCGAAATGGATTAAAAATGCATTTCTTACATTACTTAGCCACTAATTTCTTTGTATTTAAAAAAAAAAATTAACTGGTATTCTCAGCAAATTCTTGTAAGCAAATTTTCTTTTCAAATCATTTCCTTTTTGTTCTATTCTTCTATAAGAAATGAATATTTTATTTTAAAAGAACTTGAATACAATATAGTTCCTCTACATATTAATTAAAACGATTTCTTAATTAATTTTTCTATAACTATTCAGTGCCAAATACAAAATAATTTAAGTAAACACTTTTTAATAAAATTACAAATTATACTTAAGATATTTTGGCAAATAAAATTGAAAAATGAATAAAATATGTTTGAGAATTAAATGATATTTTAACTTTTTTTTCGCATGTTAACATTTTGTATAGGAGATTTAAATATTTAATTTAATTTAACTTCATACTTAAATAAACTTAAATAGTTAATATTATTTATTAATTAATAATTTTATCAAAAAAAAAAAAAAAAATTGATGGGAAAAAACGTACTAAATTATCAGATAGTAGTTTTATTTTAGTATTCATCATAGTTGAAAATAGCTTTTTATTACCTTAACATATAATAATTTCAGTCAATTAAAAAACTGTTATTAAATTTATCAATAAACTTTATTTAGGGATTCATTTCGTTAAAAATATAATAATTTTCTGAAGTTCTTAGATTGTAAACAACACGTTAAATTTATTTTTGTTTCCAGGAAATAGATAAAGGGCATAGGTTATTTAAATAGGAATGGCAGAAATATATATATCAGCAATCTAAAAAAAATTCAGATTTCTAATCCAGGGGTGGACATCCAATCTTGCACTTTGCAAATGCATCATAACTCCGCGGGCCGCATATAAAATTATATATCCCCATATTAGATTTAGACCCATTATAGAGATTTTTGGAGTGAAAATTTAAAACATAATGAGTTATTATTTTTGTCTTGACTTGACTTTTAGATTTGTGCTCGCATTAGCTACTTTATCTGAATTTATCCAATTACTCTTGAGGAGAAATCAGAAAAAAAAAGAAATATAAAAAATTAATACAAAAAAAACAGATCTTCAGATAATTAGTGGACTACGACTGATACCAAAAGTATTACTGAAAAAGCATGAATTATATTTGTATTTACTATTATTCTTACATGTAAACATAAATATAATAATAATGATACTAAACCCCCCCGTAAAGAAATCTATAACTCTAAAAATGAAATATAAAAAAATTATATAAATATAAACGAAATCATTAAAAATATTTTTTTTTCTCTATACAATTAGTATTTGTTTCTCCACTCTTTCACGTAACTTTTGCAAAATCGATCTCAATTTGGGTATTTGCACATCGTAATTTGTGCAGCGCCCGTTATGTTTAAGCGTGTTTTGTGTTTGGTCATAACGATTCGCAGGTGTACATTAAAACAAAAACGCTAACAACTTGGACTAAGAATCTGGTTTGTTCTGCTATCAACAATTAACTGTGCGTATCTAGGGATAGTCACTGAGGTCACTTAAAGTGAAATGTAGAAACTGTTAGAGATATCACAAGGTGAGAGATCCTGATAGGTTTGCAGAATATAATATAATTCTTCTGCGAAATCATAACTATAATAAATAAATCAGGCAATATCTGTCATCTATTCGCAAGAATATTATTTTTTAAAAATTTTTTTTTTTTCATAATTTCAACAGTTAATTTTTGAATATGTCGATGCAAACATACCGTATTTAGTAATAAATTGGTTTTCAGTACTTTGGCCCTTATAAAAAAGTATATATTTTGTAAAAGCGTGATACATTTCACGCGTCGAAAAAATATTGAAGGGGAGAAAGTGGTTTCGCCAACCCTGTTCAAATCGTTTTTCTTTTCTTAAAAAATCTCATTTTCACTTCGAAATAAAATTTGTACTTTATCCTGACGATTTTTAAAAATACTTTTACATTATTTACTTATATAATTGTTAGCTCCTTGAAGAAATTAAAAAAATATTAAGTATAAAAACGATTATGAAAGAAATTAATAAAAATTTAATAAATCAATAGCTTACAAAAAACTTTAAAAAAAATAATAAACCAATAGGTAAAATAAAGAGATCAAGGACACTAAAAAAAATGCACATAATTTTATGGGTAATACGAGTTTCAAACTATAGACCATCAAAATTTAAATATTTCAAGTTTAATTTGATGGCTGTATCGGCCTCTATGCATACATTATAAGTAAAAAAATGCATAAATGCCATTTTTAGTTTAAAAAAAAAAAATTGAAATTGCTCACCTCAGAAAACCTATGCATAAGGTAAGCAGGATTTTTTTTTGTAGTCTTTGAACGAAATATAGGCCGAAAATTCCAGAGCCTTTCATAGTTCGAAAACCATTGAAAGGCTTCACCAAGCTGTCTCCTTGGCTGTCAATTCCTCAAAGCATCATCCAAAATTCCGACGTTCCTTTCCTATGAAAGAACCCCTCTCAAAAAAAATTTCAAGAAGAGAGAGAGAAAAATCTGAATAAAATGTATGACCTTCAACCACTTTTATCCTAAGCTTCCTATGATATAAAAAGATTTCCATACCATTTGACATGGCTCGAAAATAGTTCATTTTTCTAAAAAGATACCTGAAGATCTCATTATGTGAACCCTGGATCCTTTTCTACTTTAAAACGGATGACGTTTCTTTAATGTAATTTACGAACACGTCTGGGACTATGAATGTCGAAGATCTACTTTTGCGAAAGCACTGAACTTTACAGGATATATTTTCTAATTAATATTCTACTCGCGCAAGTTCTTTTTCGCAGGTCGTAATTGTTGAAGCAGAGAGCTAGACGCTCTTCCAAACCTGCAGCTGAAATTTATGAAAGGAAAGTTAACGAGAGCGAACAAAGTCCTCACGCGCTCTATATTCAAAATATTGTGTAATGGAAGACACTTGAAACAAAGAGAGAGCTTCCCCCTTTCATCTAGCAACGAAGAGGGTTTAGTTTTGAGTTGAGAAGAGGAGTCTAATGCACACAATCTCTAACAAGTTCTTTCTCACTTGTTTTCATTGTAAATTAAATTTGTAAGAGATTGGTTTGTTTAGTAAAGTGCCTTCTTTCCACTTTGTTTATTCAGCAGGGAATTTTGTTACATAATTTTAATGAAATTCAAAGAAATTTTCCTAAATTGTATTTTTTTTTAATAATACAATCTATTTTATGATTTTATGTTATGTATTTTTATTAATCGTTTTAATGAAATAAAAGGCGATAACACTCATCAAGAGGTATTGTTTGTGTCTCTGTTAGAATAGTCCCTCTTTAGCTCATGCAAGTTGTAAACGGCGACCAAAATGGGTCCCCAGTGTCCGGGGATATAAAAAGGGTGGCGTAAAGTCAGACTTTATCCTTTGGGTGCATGTGTTTGTGTCGTAAGGTAAAGGACAAATAGAAGCTGCATTTATTTTACTCCTTATCATGACTCGTTATTTTTTTTGAGAACTAAATGTTATTGTCAACCAAGTGAGATACGAAACAACAACTTATATTAAATATAGAACCTAAAGTCACAATTCAGTCCAAGTTTCAAAGAAGAGTCTCTAGAAAACACTCACACTTCACGATTTTTTTTTTTTTTTGAAATTGTTTATTTAAATAATAATAAATTCAAATATTTATTGAGTCAATACTGCATTCAGTAACAACCGGCTTTGAACAATGAATGATTAAAATATTTTGGAAATCGCTGTATAAAATAACGCCTTTTTTATAGACATTTTAAATTTTCTAAGCCAAAGGCACCAAATATTTAGCACTGAATATATATTTGTTTTTAACCTGCACCAAATTTACTAATGAGTTTTTATTTAAGCCAGTTATTTTACCATATAAGAAATATTGTCTAAGTGTGTCCAGTAGAAGTTGCCTATATTGAGATTCGACTGAAAACTGTTCGATTCATATGTATAGTCGCATCTGTGGAATCGCCCACTCTTATCTAATTCAAGGTTGGAAATAAGATGTTCCTGCCTATTGATATATACCTGGCAAACGAATATAAACTTTCGGATCAACTAGCTAGCAGGTTAGAAACTAATAAGGAAACCTAATTGATCATCGACTTCCAAATAATATGTATAAAAAAATATTTTAAAGCATAATTTGAAATGCTTGCCTCAGAAATGTAAGTATTCAAGGAACAACTACATTCTTTTTAAGTTATAAAAATGAAATTCAGTACTCAAAAAAAAAAGACACTTCATTTCCATCTCTTAATTACGGTAATGTAAATAAAAGTAGGATTTACTTCTTCCTACACTTACAGACTTCTTTACATGACAGCAGCGATACACCGAAATTAAATTCTCTGAAAGAAGAAGCTCATGTGATGGGTTGGGAAACTGCTTCTTTCCTTCCAAGTATGCCTAAGAATTAAACGGGCAGTATCAGGTCAAAAGTCCAAAGGCCAACTTTCTTATTTTTACAATATTACGTTTTACGTCTTGTACAACAAACAAGGTAGCATTATTCGAGCAGTTAATTAGTAAGCAGTTCATCAATTGACATAAATAAAACGTCTAATAATAATAATAAGAAGAAGAATCTTCATAGAGTTCTAGAATTATTAAATTTTGTTATATTCCTGTAGCTATTGAATTTAATCTATGTGATTTAATGCCACAATATATTAAAACGTTAAATTATGTTTATCTTACGGTTTTAACTTATTTAAACAGGAATCGAAGGTAAATAAAAAAGCAATTTTTAAATTCAGAACACGCTGCATATATATTTTTCTGTTTCAATAAAACCATGAAAAAAATAGTCCATTTTGAATTAATAAATTGCAATTACCGATGTTTCATGAAAGTTAAAGTTGTCACAAAATTAAAAATAAATGCAAAATATTTTAATTCCTAACTTTCAGGAGAAAGAACACTTGTAAGCCTTTGTTACAGTGATTGTAGGAGTCTCTCTCCTTAACATATTGGTGGATATTTTAAGTGTCTTGTATGTATTATAGAACAGTATAAGCAATTCATTTATAAGTTCAGTCGTATAGCAGAATTAAACATTCTCGTCGGTAAGACATTTATATATACGAGGTGTATGGCTCCGGTATTTGTAACCATAAGTTAAACAAGAGAGCAGAAGATAAAGTTGTGAGATCAGTATTTTGTTTAGTAGTTTAATTAATTGTAAATATCAATTTCTGATGTTATAACTAAATTTTCAGCAAATTTTTCATCAATAAATGTAGTGCTTGAATCGAATTTTTGTTGAAATTCTATATTGGCGCAAACAGCAGGATCTGTACCAGACAGGACAGATGCAGGAAGGAAGAATCTACGACATTTAGCTACTTGAAATACAAGTCAAACTCCTTTTTTTTTTTTTGAAAGTGTAGTGTTATTTGATGAATCTTGTAGAAATGCTAACTAACAGTTAATTTGTTTTTATTATTATTGATATTCTAATGATATATATTTAATGATAATTCATCAATAAATTTGTTAAATGAATCAAAGGTACAATATATTTGCATTCATACATTTCTGGAGAAAGGATACTTGAAAGTCGTTGTGGCAGCGTGTGTTGGAATCTGTCTCTGCAACAGTAAAACTTCCTGGTGGTTCATTTAAGTGTCCTGTATGTCTCTAATATACTACAGAAGAATATAAGTAATTTTTTGAAAGTTCTCTCAAAAGCAGATATAAGCATCCTCGTCTGTAGAAACTATTTTACAAATACAGGAAATATGTCTCCGGTATTTTTAAGACAATAAGGTCTGCAATATGACGATAATTTATATCACATCCGTGAGATTATAATACCAGCAAGATCAAAGAGGACAGTAGAAATTTGAGAAGATGAAGTTGTGAGATATGGCTCGTCGCAGAACTCTCGTCTTTTCTTCTAAAAACCTCCCTTTAAGAAAATCCTTCAAGAGGAAGAGGGTATTCTTCCCCCATTTTTCAATGGATTGTACACTTTCTCAGCCTATGGTATCACCAATCATGGTGCAGCACGCAGAACGTAGATATTCCATTTGTGATAGTTTCGACTGATAAAGTTCTAACAGATAACCTCAAATTTCATAGTGTATCATTAACCATGACACTAAGTATCTGTTGCAAGATTTGTGTAACAGGCTATTCTCATTAGAACAAACCACTCATTAAATGTAGTATAAATATACATGGCACAGCTTATCTGCTGTCTGATTTGAATGATAGGGTGCATTTATGCACTTGCTAAAGAATGCCGAATGTCCCTTTCCTCTGGGAAAAGAAATGATAGAGAGGTTAATTAAGAGGTTGTCTATCTTTTGTAAAATTAATATAAAAAACAAATTCAAGAAAATGATTTTAAAGGAATTTATTCTATCAGTTTAATTTAAGATAATCAGTTAGAGAAATAAAACAGAATCTAACTCAACTCTTTTATTCCATCCTGCTGTTCTCATCCAGGAATTTCGTCTATAAAATGGTTTCCAAAACTTTGAGGACAGCACATGTAAGAAATATGCTTTAAAAATTCTTGACAATGGAGTTTTGAAGAGTTCTGGGGTTACTTCGCTCCAAGTTTATTCAATGCAACCTTCTCGGAAACTGTGTCCTAAACTCATGTTGAAGTTCTTTTTTTTTTCGTCCTTCGTGAACAGAAGAATAAATAAAATTCGAGAACGCTTTCATGGGAAAATTGAAACGTAAATCGCATTACATTCGGGAACACAGAAAAAAAAAAATTTATTCTGTTACATTTTTTAAAAGAGACTTATTGTTAGAATTTCCAAGAATTCGCCAAGAACCATTAAATAGCATGTCGACAATGTTTCTGATGAGAATTTTCAGTTCGACAACACATCCAAATTGTTGTGCCTTTTTTTTCCCTCCTTATTGAATTCCCCGACATAAAATAAATAATGGAAATTTGAAACTGGGAAGAACACTGGTGAAGAATACACATTTCTGTTACCAAATCTTGATCGAACTATTTAGCAGAAAGGAACCAAGATTTGTGGCTTACATTATGTAGACGGGGAATTGAAAAATATGTATAATAAATAGGTAATTACATTTTTCACTATATTTACTTATTATTTTACTATTATTATATTTTTTCACTATATTGTATTTCAGTAAGTTTGAATATATTAATGAAATAGATTAGTAATTGGGTTGTATTAATATATTATTTTAAGAATAAGCGATGAGAGATTTTGAAACTAATGCATTGAATTAAAAATATGTCGCTTATAACACTAAATAATGAAGAATTCTATTCATAAGTCAAAATAGTTCAGTGTTGCTCAAAAAAGTGCAAAAATTACTAAATATAAGCTGTAATATGTTAAATAAAAATTCTGAAATAAATAGTAAAACAATACAGCAAAAGTATTAAAAAATTTAATACTTATGGTTTTCAAATGTGGGCCACTTTAATGAACTAATGAAAGTCAGCATAATAAAAGACCTAAATTTACAGTAGAAACAAGTTTTTTCAAATGATAATCATTTTAAGAATTGCAATGTTTATTATTGTAAAACAAGGAAACAAAAAATATCACTTAGTAAATACTGTTTAAAAATACTCAGTTTTCTTTGACATTCCTGGATATTGAAAAACAGTTTCTTATTTTACATTTTTTTAATTATTTTTTATTTTTAATTATTTTTGCATTTTTTAATTATTCTTATTTTGTATGTTTTAATACTAATTGATTATTTTAAAGAAGTAGCTTAAAAGATTTAATGACTTCAAACTAACAAAATTTGGAACAAATGCATGTATTTATATGTGTATTGTAATTTACAAATGCTATTTTTTTTTTTTTGCATTTACATAAGAAATCTGTTATTTTGTTCTTTCGGAAAAGAATTAATTATTTACACAACATCCAATTTACTTTTTTAATTATATAAATCTCGAAATTGATTAAAAATGCATTTCTTTTGTTACATAGCTACTAATTTCTTTGTATCTAAAAAAATTAAATGGTATTTTCAATAAATTTTTGTACCTCTTTACTTTTTAAATAATTTTATTATTAATCTGTTCTTCTATAAGGAATGAATATTTTATTTTACAAGAACTTTAATATAATATAATTCATCTGCATATTAACTAAAGCGAATTTTTAATTAATTTTTCTGTAACTATTTGGTGCTTAATTTGGTAAGTAATTACTTTTTAATAAAAATGCAATTTATATTTAAAATATTTTGACGAATATAACAAATAAAATGATATTTTAAGTATTAAATGATAGGTGAACTGTTTATTTTCATATATAAGTGTTTTAAATATTTAATTTAATTTATTTCTGGGTTAAATAATGTTAATAGTTGATATTATTATTTAAGTAATAATTTTATTTAAAATCCCACAAACGAATCTAACACAAAATCTCGGGCAATATTTTACGTTAGTATTCATCGTAGTTAAATATAGCTGTTTTATTACCTTAACATTATTATTATAATATTTTAGTCAATTAAAAAATTTGGTAATTGCAACTATTAGAGCCATATTTAATGTTTCTTTTGGTTAAATAAGTAATAAATTACTTGATTATAAATATCGATTCGATTATAAACAACAAGTTCAACTTTATTTCTATATCTAGGAAATAGATAAAATTTTCGAATAAAACGAATGAGTTATTTCAATAAGAGTGGAAGAAAGAAAAGAAAAAAAAATTATAATAATCGCCCGGTCAGATATGCATGCTACTAATAAAATTAAGTATTTATTGTAAGAACAAAACACATAACAGCCATTCTTAAAAAATAAAAAAGCATAGAATTCCAAACGATTACCTTTTATTTAAAAATATAATTTTCATTTTGAAATAAAATTTTCTTTCCTTTTACTAGACGATCTTTTAGAAAAATTTTACATCATTTAATATAATTATTAGCTCAAGAAAGAAAATTAAATAAATATTATGTATGAAAAGCTCATGAAATATTTAAAAATATATAATTATTAGCTCATCAATGAAATTTAAAAAAATAAATAAATAAACCAATAACTCATAAAAATTAAAAATAATAAACCAATAAGAAAATTAAAATGTTAGGAGGACAAAATGAAGAGATCAAGAACATGCAAAAACATGATTACTAAAACATTACCATAATTTTATGGGTAATAAGAATTTAAAAATATAGGAATTCAATATTTAAATATTTAAAGTTTAATTTGATGGTCATGCATGCCTCTATACATATATTATAAGAAAAAACCCTCATAAATGTCACATTTGTTTTCTTTTTTAAATTGAAATTGCTCACCTCAGAAAACCTATGCATAAGGTAAGCGGGATTTTTTTTTTTGAAGCCTTTGAACGAAATATAGGCCGAAAATTCATGAGCCTTACATAGTTCGAAAACCATTGAAAGGCTTCTCCAAGCTGCCTCCTTGGCTGTCAATTCCTCTAAACATCATCCGAAATTCCGACGTTCTTTCACATGAAAGAACACACCCCCCCTCAAAAAATTCTTCAAGAAGAGGGAGAGAGAAAAAAAAAATTCTGAATAAAATTTATGACCTTCAACCTCTTTTTATTCTAAGCTTCCTATTTTATGAAAAAAATATTCCGTCCCATTTCACAAGGCTTGAAAATAGTTTATTTTTCTAAAGAGATCCCTGAAGATCTCATTATGTGAATCCTGGATCCTTTTCTACTTTAAAACGAATGATGTGTCTTTAATGTAATTTACGAACACGTCTGGGACTCTGAATGTCGAAGATCTCCTTTGCGAAAGCACTGAAACTTCACAGAATATATTTTCTGATTAATATTCTACTCGCACAAGTTCTTTTTCGCAGGTTGTACTTGTAGAAACAGAGAGGCTATATGCTTTCAGAAACCTGCAGCCGGAATTATGGAAAGGAAAGTTAACTAGAGCGAATTAAGTCCCTACGCGCTCTGTATTCAAAATATTTTGTAATGGGAGAGTCTTGAAACAAAGAGAGAGCTTCCCTCCTTTCAACTCATGACGAAGAGGGTCTTAGTTTTGTGTTGAAAAGAGGTGTCTAATGCACACAATTTCTATCAAAGTTCTTTCTCACTTGTTTTCATTGTAAATTAAATTTGTAAGAGATTTGTTTGTTTAGTAAAGTGAATTTCTTGCACTTTGTTTAAGCAGGAGTGAATTTTGTCAGAAAATTATAATAAAATTCAAAAACTCGAATTGCATTTTTTTTAAAAATGCATTTTATTTTATAACTTTATATCGCGTGTTTTCTTTAATAGTTTTTGATATAATAATAAATGTTATAACATTCATCATGACAACTATATCGAGACAACTCATAAATACAATATATAAACGCATATTTTTTGGCCACTGTGGGTCCGGGATTAGAATAGCGCCACTGGAGCCCATACAAGTAGTAAAAGGCGATTAAAATGAGTATTCAATAGACGAGGTATAACCGGGTGGGGTAAAGTCAGACTCCTGCCTTTCGATGCCCCAGGTCTTTGTACCTCATTGTCGAGTTCCAGTACAAAAATAAACTGCATGTTTTACCTTTTTATGACTCGTATGCCACAAAACTCATGGACTTGGTCTAGATGGTGACCTCATGGGTTCTTACGATATATGTTTCAAAATGTCTCATCTAAAACATACTCTGTTAATGTAAAGTTACATGTATGGCCTACGCTCTGGCCAGTCTTAACGTCGTTACACCCAAGAGTCGCATCTGTGGAATGTCTTTTTTCTAATTCTTACAAGATCAGAAGTGAGACATTCCTGCCTATGGATATATACCTGGCAAATGCATATGAGCTTTGAATCAGCCAGATAGCAGAGAATGAACTAATAAGGTAACCTAATTCATAATCGAGTTTCAAGTCCTACGTATAATAAAAAAAAGCAAAGTAGTTTTATTTTAAAATGTTCGCCTCAAGAAAAGTAAGTACTTAGATAAAAACTACATTCTTTTGAGTTATAAAAGAAAAATTCAGAACTCAAGAAAAAAAAAAAGACACTTCGTTTCCAACTCTTTATTAGGGTAATGTAAACAAAAGTAGGATTTACTTCTTCCTACGCTTACAAGCTTCTTTACATTACAGCAGCGATACACCGAAATTAAATTCTCTGAAAGAATAAGCTTCTGTGATGAGTTGTGAAACTACTTCTTTTCCTTCCAAGTATGCCTAAAAATTAAACGTGCAGTATCAGGCCAAAAGACCAAAGGCCAACTTTCTTATTTTTACAATGTTACGTTTTACGTCTTGCTACAACAAACAGGGCAGCATTTTTCGAGCAGTTAATTAAGTAAGTTGTGCTTCCACTTCGTAAACGAAATTTTTGTATCAGCAGCGGACACAAGAAGGAAAAACCGAGAAAGACGAGATTTATCTTCTTCCTTTTTTTTACTAATTTTGACAAGAGGACATAATTTTGATTAGAGAATTAAAACTCTCTTTTTCTTTGAATCAAATCAAATTACACATTTGTCCAGAAAAGTAAATGTTTTTTTTTTTCTCTAGACGTATGTTTCAGTTTTAAATTAGTGATGACAAGTTCATAAACAGAACAGTTCTTTTTGTCTTTGAATGTCACGTTTTAAATGTGTTACGGCTTTTTTTTTCACTACACATTTCGTTTGATTCAAGGATAGAAACACACAAGTATTTACAAAATTTATCTTTCTGGCATACAACATACATACATACATATACATGTATATATATGTATATATATATACATATATATTCTTTTAATTTATAACAACAATTTACTGTAAATAATGGCATTTAAATCAGGAGGTTAAATTGCAACTGTGGTTTGGCATTTCTCATATCAGCAAAATTGTTTTTTGTATCCATAGTATAAAGCTAATCCAACATTTATTACTTTGTAGATAGCTTTGAAGTTGCCACAAGCAACGGAATATGGAATCATCAAATTAAGATTCTGAGGGATTGCTAATTTTCAATTAGCCTTATCCATCCAATAGCATTTACTAATATATGATGCATTTTTGTAATTTAACATTTGCAATCATTTAGCAATAACAATTATTTTCAGTAACATTTTGTGTATTTTTCTACAAACGCCAATTCTTTTCATTGTCCATAACTATTGTTTCGTTATTTTTTATTAGAATTTGTTTATTTTTTTTTTTTTTTTTTTTAGAAAAGTTTTGTCAATTTTTAATAGCTTAAATATTTTAAAATGGCAGATTCTTATGGAATTTATCTATATACAGAAATTAAAGAAAACCATGATTGTATCCAGAAATCTATTGATTTTTAAAGTTTATTTAGAGTATAACCCATACATTAGATACAAGTAATTACGTCTTTATTTAACACTCGCTTAATTCGATGTATTTATTCATGAATAACAGAATGTTCAAAAGAAAAATGACAAAATTTGAAAAAAAAAAATCAATGCTAATTTTAATGATAGTTGAAAAGCCAAAAAGAAAAAAAAATTCAATCTATGATGCACAAATAATAAATAAACCAATTATAAAGGATAAATAAATAAATGTGTCACGGCAGAACAATCTGGATAAAAGTGATGTCTTATATTTAATAAAAATTTAAATTCCATCATATGATATTTGTAAAGTTATATTTGTCTTACAAGATGCCTTGCTTCTTAAACATGATTTGAAGCTAAGTATTTCATTAAGATTTTTTTTTTTAAATGCACATTTTTACGTGCACATCAGATTGTTTGTATTATGGAATTAGAAAAACGATTTTTTATCAAATGGTTTTGGGGAATACAAATAGGCATTTAAATAAAATAAAACTCTATAATGGAAACCTTTTATATTGCAGTGTTAATAATATTTAAGGAAATTTTAGATTTTATGTTTTACTATATCCAGTATGTTATTGGACAGAGGATTACCATTTCTAATGTATAGGTAAAAGTGTAGGTATCATATTTATATCATGAACATTAACTAAACAATAAAATAATAAATTTATTAATAATATAGAAAAAAGCATTTATTATTTTTTGTATTTATTATATATTTACTATTTTATTATATTATTATTTTATTATTTATTTATTTATTTTTATATTATGATTATTTATTATTATGTTGAAATACCACTTTGTAAATATTGTAATTTAATAATTAAATAAAACCAGTGATAAGAGTTACTTCATTACAGATAAAGAATTAAAATATTTTTTCCCACATCATTCAAAATTAATGGAAATGAAAAAAGAAAACTTTAAATACTGTATGAAAATATTAGTTAGTATTAATTTGAATGTATTGCCCTTTATTAAACTGCTGTAAACTAAATGATTTAATGTCATCACATATTAGACTGTTAAATTATGTTTATATCTCAGATGTTTTAACTTAATAAACAGCAATTGAAGGTAAATGAAACAAACAATTTTAAATTCGAAATATTTATTTTTCAAAAACCTCACAACTATCATTTTCTTCTATTTATCATTTCATTCTCTACAGTTGCTGTACCTTGCTATAAATTGCAGCGAACTGTTCATTTTCACCAACCGCCGAATGCCCAATTAGTTACCAATAGATGTAAACAAAAGGCGACATGTCACGGGCGCCTAACAAGTGAATGGCTTCCAGAAACGACACTAATTAATTGCAAGAATGTGTAAGGCACCGCAGGTCTCTTCATTTTCCAAACTGCTCTGGAGAAAGTATTGATCAACAAGGATTACGAGGAATTTAAATTAATTCCAGCTGTTAAGAGTTGCATTTAACTTAACTACTTATGAATTAAGTTTCTTTTAAGTGGGTCGGTGGCATTGATTCTTACAACTCCTAATTAAAATTTTCAGTGGCCGAACAAACCAATCTTTAATTTTTTTTTTCACGTTTTTTTTTTTTTAATTTTAAGAAATATTTTCAATAATATATTTTATAAAGTATTTTAAAATTACAATAATTTAAATAAAAAAAGGACAACAAATAATAATAATAAAATAAGTAAAATGTAAAAATGTCTCGAGTGCTTTCTTTCTTTACCCTTACTAAACAGTTACCATTTACAGCAACAACAGAAGTCAAAAGGCATTGTTACAACAAATTATAATAATAAAATAAGTAAAATGTAAAAATGTCTCGAGTGCTTTCTTTCTGACCCTTACTAAACAGTTACCATTTACAGCAACAACAGAAGTCAAAAGGTATTGTTACAACAAATAATAATAATAAAATAAGTAAAATGTAAAAATGTCTCGAGTGCTTTCTTTCTTACCCTTACTAAACAGTTACCATTTACAGCAACAACAGAAGTCAAAAGGTATTGTTACAACAAATAATAATAATAAAATAAGTAAAATGTAAAAATGTCTCGAGTGCTTTCTTTCTGACCCTTACTAAACAGTTACCATTTACAGCAACAACAGAAGTCAAAAGGCATTGTTACAACAAATAATAATAATAAAAATAAGTAAAATGTAAAAATGTCTCGAGTGCTTTCTTTCTGACCCTTACTAAACAGTTACCATTTACAGCAACAACAGAAGTCAAAAGGTATTGTTACAACAAATAATAATAATAAAATAAGTAAAATGTAAAAATGTCTCGAGTGCTTTCTTTCTTACCCTTACTAAACAGTTACCATTTACAGCAACAACAGAAGTCAAAGGCATTGTTACAACAAATAATAATTCAGGTAAAATACAGAAAATATAAAAATGTCTCGAGTGCTTTGTTCTGACCCTGAAACAGTTACTATTTACGGAAACAACAGAAGAAAAGGTATTGTTAAACAAATAATAATAATAAAATAAGAAAAATGTAAAAATGGCCTCTCGTAAATGCTTTCTTTCTTAATCTTACTAAAAAGTAGAAATCAAGATGACATTTTGTATTTGCTATTGTTACCAAATTTAATAAAATAGCAGTAAAATATAAAAATGTCTCGAGTGCTTTCTTTCATTTTACTAAATAGTTACCATTTACAGCAACAACAGAAGTCAAAAGGCATTGTTACGACAAATAATAATAATAAAATAAGTAAAATGTAAAAATGTCTCATTGCTTTCTTTCTGCCTTGATCAACAGAGTTACCATTTACAAAACAACAGGTTTGAATATTGTTACTAATAATAATTAAAATAAGTAAAATGTAAAATTAACCTCTCAAGTGCTTTTTTTTCTTACCCTTACTAAACAGTTACCATTTTACAACAACAGAAGTCTAAAGGCATTGTTTTACAACAAATAATAATAAAAAATAAGTAAAATATAAAAATGTCTCCGAGTGCTTTCTTTCTGAAATGAAAGGGTTACTTCAAATAATATTAATTCAAAAGTTA
Source organism: Caerostris extrusa (assembly GCA_021605095.1). Classification (NCBI taxonomy): domain Eukaryota; kingdom Metazoa; phylum Arthropoda; class Arachnida; order Araneae; family Araneidae; genus Caerostris; species Caerostris extrusa. The sequence continues at coordinate 27,550 of BPLR01018086.1, read as the reverse complement.
TTGTTAAGAAATAAATAATAATAAAATAAAGTAAAATGTAAAAATGTCTGAGTGCTTTCTTTCTTACCCTTACTAAAACAGTTACCATTTACAGCAACAAAAACTCTAAAGGCATTGTTTTTTAAAAATAAATAATAATAATAAAATAAGTAAAATATAAAAATGTCTCGAGTGCTTTCTGACCCTTACTAAACAGTTACTATTTGTCATAACAGAAGTCAAAAGGTATTGTTACTTAATAATAAAATAAAATAAGTAAAATGTAAAAAGTCTCGAAGTGCTTTCTTTCTTACCCTTACTAAACAGTTACCATTTACAGCAACAACAGACCGTAGTCAAAAGGTTTTTAAAACAAATAATAATAATAAAATAAGTAAAATATAAAAATGTCTCTAAAGCTTTGTCCTCTGACCCTTAAAGACAGTTACCATTTACTTGCATCTACAGAAGTCAAAAGGTAAACTGTTACGACAAATAATAATAATAAAATAAGTAAAATGTAAAATGTCTCGAGTGCTTTCTTTCTTACCCTTACTAAACAGTTACCATTTACAGCAACAACAGAAGTCAAAAGGTATTGTTACTGTTGTAAACCATGATAATTCAGGTTTACTACAGAAACAATGGAATTTTGTAATCAGTCACATCCTGTACAGGACGTGACAGATGCTTTGTTCATGGCCTGAACACCCATTGGCGGAAGGAGAAATGATGGCCAGTATAAAATTCTAAAGCATTGAAAACTTACTAAAAATGGCCTAGGCGTAAATGACTCAACGTGATAGGTGTAATCTTCTGTAAAAGTAGAAATCAAGATGACATTTTGTGTTTGCTTTTATTTCTTTCCTTTTTTTTTTCTGGATACCGGAGCACCTACAATTTTCAAACATATTAATAACTTTTCATTTTCAGTAAATAATTTGCATATAGGTTTTTGTTCAACTTTGTAGAGTTATGGAAATAAAACTAATTGCACTACAAGCACTTGTATAATAAAAAAATCCTCATTGTATCTCGACACTGCCTTGATCAACAGAGAAACTTTGGCTTCAAAAAAATGTTTCCAGGTCTGAATATTGTGCTAATGGAGTTTCTAACTGTGATAAATTTACCTGTTCCAAAATAAAGTTTCTTTTCTGCTATTTGTAAGACGTAGATACAGTACTTTCTCCCTTTTATGAGCTAAAATATCACATAGGAAGTGTTTGCAAATTATTTGTGAAATAAGAAATTAAAGTAACATTTTCCATGAAGGAAAAATCCGACTGAAAATCGAGAAATTTTAAAATGTTTATTTTTGATGAAATCGGCAAAAACAAGTGCACATATTTTTTATATGAGTGATAAAGTTAATACTTTCATCAACCGTAAATTCTAATTATTGAGCATAAATTTTAAACAAAAATCCAGAACTTGTTTCATCGAGTGCTAGATCTCTAATCACTCGGCCGTCAGTCCCCAATTATATGTGTATTATATCCGAGTAAATGTGTATTTTATTTTTTGTTACGTCAGAATGTATTTTTTTTTTCTTTTGAATTTATTTCAGTACAGTAATAAATTTTTTAATAATATTTACTTTCCTACATACTCGAGCACCTCCTTTTTTTCTATATCCTTGGCACTCCACAAGTTGAGATTTGCTATAGTAAACCATTTCTCGTAAATTGCATATCTAATAAAGAATTTTTATTATTTTAGTATTTAAAAATACAATCTTGAACTTGAAGATAAATAGACCAATTATTGACGAGGCTATAAAAATAAATTTACGTAATAAATTCCTTACAAACTAATACATACTGTACAATGTTTACTGTGTATTTTCGATACGAGATGAAACTTTTTCCAACAAATTTAGGTCACAAACTCACGAAAAAAATTATTTAAAATAATTATTTAATTCTTGCCCATTAACTTTTCAACAGAATGTTTATTTAGGGAAAGAAGGCTCATAAAAATGTAAGACACAACTTTTTCATTTTATATGAAACTGTCGCCTTATGAAGCCAGACATACATATCATTTAGTTTTTGGCAAACATTACATTGTTCACCGAAGCTTGACGAAACATGTAATTATAAGCTTATCACTTTATCTAAATCCATACACCCCAAAATCCGACTAAAAATATTCATTCAACCCCCACTGTGATAAACCGTGCGTCATAGTACCAATTACCAACCCCATTCAATATTCATCTAAGGCGACAAAGACGTACACCGCGTATTAATCAAATCCCTTATCAACACAACACAGTCATGTAGAAATTTTCTTCGGGAAATCCATTATGATATGCAAAATTTTAATTAATGAATGGATCTAATATTCGATAAAAGTTCCGTCTTACATGGAGTCAATTGCTCACGATTAGCCTGGAGCAGAGGAATCTTAAGAAAATAACTCATTCTTTGCCAATTATTAAATCGTAATTTTTCTGAAAGAGTTTCATGCATGGTAATAACAGTAGCAGATGTTTTTGCGCCATGGCAATTCGTTAGTAGGTGTGAGGTATTCATGAATGTGTTAGGAAAATGAATAGAAGGACAATCTGAGCTTGTCGAAAAGCCTGAATTCAGTTTCTTTGTGCATTTCAATAGTCTCCAAATGCCTCTTTTATTAAGGAAATAGTGATTTTAAAGCACAATAAGACATTTTATAATTTTAGACATAATAGATTATAATTGTTGAAATGCGCAAATTTATTTTTGTTTCTTAATAACAAATTTCTGTCTTTTAAAGATTAAGAAATAAATAAAAGATTACTTAAAAATTGTAATTTGATATTTCTCGAAAACTACACCTGCCAATTGTTTTAATAAGAAAAATAATAATGAAAGATTATTTTTAATGTTCGTCTAAACACATTTTTGCGTTTCAAATCGGCTTCTAATATATCTTTTATTCAAAAAAAGTAATAATTTTGAAATATAATATAAATATTTGATAGTGTGAAATTTAATATCTGAATTTTAATATAATAGTAAATCCTAATTTCTCTTCATTTATTAAAATTTTTAGAAAATCTAATTAAGTTCTTTAATAAAAGTATACGAAATTGATTTCAAAGCTTCGTTTCACATGCAGAAAACATTTTATTAACTATATATTGTGCAATCGTTATTAAATTAATGTATTTTTTCTTTTGCTAACAAACCATTAAAACGATAATCCATTTTGAATTTATAAATTGCAATTACCGATGTTATTCAAATATACATTCAAATTAAATTTTTCACAAAATTAAAAAAATAGAATACAAAATATTTGCATTCACACCTTTCTGGAGAAAGGTTACTTGAGAGTCGTGTTGACAGCGTTTGTTGGAATCTCTCTTTTAATAGTAAGACTCGCTGGGGATAATTTAAGTGACTTGTGTGTCTGTAATATACTATAGAACAGTATAAGTTATTCTTTAAAAGTTCTCTCGTAACGCAAATATAAGCATCCTCCACGGTAGAAATTGTTTTACAAATGTAGAGAATACGTCTCCGGGATTTGTAAAAACATAATTTGAATAAGATCAAATAGAATTTATATCATATCCGTCAGATTATAATATAAACAAGATCAAAGAGAACAGTGAAAATTTGAGAAGATGAAGTTGTGAGATCTGACTAGTCACAGAACTCTCGTCTTTTCTTCTCCAAAAACCTGCTTTTAAGAAAATTCGTCAAGGGGATGGGGTATTCTTCTCGCCTTTATCAGTGGAGTGGACACTTTCTCAGACCATGGTTTTCACCAATCATGACGTAGCAATTTATAACGTATATATTCCATCTGTAATTGTTTCGACCTGTGAAGTTCGAACAGAAATCTCTAATTTCATGGTATAGCATTATCCATGACAATGACTCTCTGCTGCAAGAGTTGTGTAGCAGGATATTCACATGAGAGTAAACCACTAATTAAATGTAGTATAAATATCCATAATACCACTTATCAATATCCGTGACACTGCTTATTTGCTGTCGGATTTGATTGAGAGGTTGTATTTATGCACTTGTTAACGAATGTTCGCGGGAGTTCTTTGAGGAAATGGAGGAGTGGCCGAAATGAAATAAATAATAATTTTAATAAAATAATAATAGTAATGATTAATAAATTAATTAGAAAAGAAAATAATTTTACTTATGCAAACGATAAATAAACACTACTTCCAAAGTGATGCCATTTCGCATATTTTTTATTTAAATTTAATTCACGGAGAAAATCAAAAATTATTACGAAATTATTTGAACACGGTGTGTACATATCAAATATAATATGGAAAATAAGGTTCTTTCAAATGCTACGATAGACATAATAATAATAACCAAACCATAAACTATAAGAAAAATTGAGTAAAAAATAGAAAATATCTGATTTAAACTTGAATAATTAAGAGATTGAAAATAATTTGTAAAATTCATATTAAAATCATATTCAGGAAAATGATATTAAAAGAATTTTTTTCTATCATGTTAATATTAGTCAAACATTCAAACGATCAGTTAGTAAACTAAAATATTAAATAACTCAAGTCTTTTTTTTCCGTCCTGTAGTTTTCATCCAGGAATTTCGTCTACAAAATGTTTTGCTAAACTTTGACGACAGCACACGTAAGAAATATGCTTTAAAAATTCTTCACAATGGAGTTTTGAAGAGTTCTGGGGTTACTTCGCTCCAAGTTTATTCAACGTAGCCTTCTCGGAAACTGTGTCCTAAACTCTTGTTGAATTTCTTTTTTTTTCCTCCTTCGTGAACAGAAGAATAATAAAATACGAGAACACTTCCATGGGAAAATTGAAGCGGAAATCGTATTACATTTGGGAACACCGAAAAAAAATTATTCTGTTACGTTTTTGAAAAGAGACTTATTGTTAGAATTTCTAAGAATTCGTCAAGAACCTTTAAATAGTATGTCGGCAATGTTTCTGATCAGAATTTTCAGTTCAACAACACACCCATATTGCTGTACCTTTTTTTCCTTCTTATTGAATTCCCCGACATAAAATAAATAATGGAAATTCGAAACCGGGAAGAACACTGGTGAAGAATACAAATTTGTGTTACTGAAATTTGAGCGAGTCATTTAGCAGAAAGAACCAAGATTTGTGTTTTATGTTATGTAGCTGGGGAATTGAAAACAAATATGTGTAATAAATTGATAATTGCGTATACCCTAGTATTTACTTAGTTGTATTTCAGTAAATACGAATATATTAATGAAATAAGTTAATAATTTTATTAATTTATTATTTTTAGAATATGTGATGAACGATTTTAATAATTTTTGTATAGAGGCTCTAAATATTGAAGAAATTCGGTTAACAAGTCAAAATAATTCAATTATCCTCAAAAAACAACCAAATTAGTAAATATAAATCGCAATAAAAAATAAAATTAAACATAAATTGTTAAATAAAATTCCAAAAAAATAATAGTAAAACAATGCAACAAAAGTATTGAAAAACATAATATCTATTATTGTTTTCAAAAGAGGCCAACTTTAATCTGAGTTCTTTCACTAGTAGAATATTCAGGAAAACAACATATGTATACTTGAACACAACATGTATACTTGCACTCATACATAATAGATAACCATATAAGTAAAGGGGTGTTTACAAAATTTTGTTATCGGTATATGAGACGCTGGTTATCACAAAGAACGCTGGCTATTCAAAGAAACTGAACAAAACTTTGGTTTAAGTTATTTTGAGGTACAGCGCTTAAGAATAATAGGAAAAACAAAAGTTGAACTTTAACAGTTATGTTTGCAGTGACAAGATTTCGATAATTTTAAATGACAACACCTAATTTGTATTGGAATGTCAGTAGAGAAAATCTGTACCTTTAGCAAACCTGGAACTGTACCTGCAGCAAGAAAAATATTAGTCGATAAAATAAAAGAAGTAAATGTGGAAACAAACAAAAATAAATTACATATTAGTTCAAAAGAAGCAACAAGAAGCAAAAAAATTTAATGTGTTTCTTAAATTTCTACATGATCTCTTTCCCATATGATGACACTTTGCATACGATAGATGGTGGAAAGTAATAACGCACCTAAATCAATTAAGCAAATAAAACGCAAAATAAACAAAATTTCACAATTTTAAAAGACGAAAGCAAAATAGACTTATTTGCTACTAATTAAAGCGCATGTAATTCCTTAGTTTCTAGCATAAAAAGAATTTATTTCTTAAAAATAACCTAACAATATTAATGAACGTGAACATAATAAATAGACCTAAATTTAATGTAGAAAACAGTTTTTTTCAAATGATAATCATTATAGGTTGGAAAGTTTAGGTTATCAGTTTAGGTTTTTGAAAATGGTAATCATTTTTACAATGTTTATTTTGTAAAAAGAAAAGTAATCACTAAATACAAGGAAACAGAAAAAATTTCCTTTAAATGTTGTTAAAATACATTCAGCATTCTTTGAAATTCTTTGTTATTGAAAATAAATTCCTTATTTTGCATTTTTTTCTTGAATTTTTTAAATAAAAGATGAAATACTTTTCTAATTGATATTTTTAAAAAAAATCTACCTCAAATTTAATGACTTAAAACTAATAAAATTCGAAACAAATCAAAATATTTATATTAATTTACAAATACTTTTTTTGCATTTACTTATGAAATCTGTAATTTTGTTCTTTTGAAAAAGAATTAATTATTTACACAACATTAAATTTACTTTTTTAATTAAACAAATCTAGAAATTGTTTAAAAATGCATTTCTTGCATAATTTAGCTCTAATGTATTTGTATCAATAAAGAAAAAATAAATAAATGTTATTTTCAACTTGTATAGAATACTACCGTGTCCAAAAGTGCGACAAAATTGTCAATTTAAAATTCCCGAGACTATTGGAATTTCAATTTTATTTCTTTTTTTAGTTTGCTGGCACAGTCCTTGACATCTGTGTGAAATTTTTATGTCAAAATATTTATTACAGTTTGAGTTACGCTTGGCTTTGTGAGACGCTCAAACTAATTCCGGCGATATTTTAAATGCCTGAATTAATTTAAAAAGAACTTCATTAAATTTTGTTTTGAGGAAACTTATATAATATTGCAGAAGGCGTTCGGTGAGAACTCGAGAAATCTCCATCCCCAAAACAATATTTATCATTTTACGTGTAGTAAGAATTTCATAAATATAGGCATTCCATATTTAAATATTTCAAATTTAATTTGATGGCCATAAATGAATCTATACATGCTTTATAGATAAAAAAAATGCATAAATGTCACTTTTTAGTTTTTTAAAAAGTTGAAATTGCTCAACACACAAAAGCATATGCATAATGTAAGCAGGGTTTTATTTGAAGTCTTTGAATTAAATATAAGCCGAAAATTCCTGAGCCTTTCACAGTTCGAAGACCAATAAAAGGCTTCTCCCAGCTGTCTTCTTGGCTGTCAATTCCTCTAAACATCCTCAAAAAGCTCAAAACATCCTCCATCCTATAAACTCATCCGACTTCTCTTTCGTATGAAAGAACATCCCTCTCAAAAAATCTTCAAAGAAGGAGAGAGAAAAAAAAAAATCTGAATAATATTTATGATGTTCAACCTCTTTTGTTCTAAGCTTCCTATAATATACATAAAAAGATCCCTGAAGATCTCATTATATGAATCCTGGATCCTTTTCTATTCTAAAACGGATGACGTTTCTTTAATGTAATCTACGAACACGTCTGGGACAGGACGTCTGGGACACTTTACAGGATAAGTTTTCTGATTAATATTCTACTCGCACAAGTTCTTTTCGCAGGTTGTAATTGTAGAAGCAGAGAGGCTGGATGCTGTCCAAAACCTGCAGCTGAAATGTACGAAAGGAAAGTTAACTGGAACCAAGTCCCCTCGCGCTCTATATTCAAACTATTGTGCAATGGAAGAGACTTGAAACAAAGAGAGAGCTTCCCTCCTTTCACCTCACAGCGAAAAGGGTTTAGTTTTGAGTCGAAAAGAGGAGTCTAATGCACGCAGTTTCTATCAAGTTCTTTCTCACTTGTTTTCATTGTAAATTAATTTTGTAAGAGATGTGTTTGTTTAGCAAAGTGAATTTATTTGCACTTTGTTTAAGCAGAAGTGAATATTGTTACATAATTTCAATAAACTGCAAATAAACTTTTCCAAATTGCAGTTATTTAGAATGCGTTCTGTTTTGTAATTTTAATATTGTGTGGGCCAAGTGCTAGTGCTCTGGCGCTCTGTGGCACAAATTTCGGTTCGAGTCCCGGCGGTGCCATGATTGTTTGTAGTGATTCGGTATCCCCTTTAAACCGTAAGTCCCGGTCTCATATGAGTGTAGAGAGTCATGGAGCTATGTCATACTTTAACTTACAGGTGCTGCATCACAAAAGAAGCTGACCCCTTTCCTTTCAACCATGAGTCCATACGTGTTCGTGGGATTTGTCTAGATGTGAACCAAGTGGAACAAGGAGAAACAGAAACAATAATATACTTTTGTTAATCATTTTTGATAAAACTAGAAGGGGATAATACTAATCCAACTATATGTATATCTATATATTTGTAGGTACGAGTTAGTATAACCCAACTGTAGTCCATGTCAAGTCGTAAAAGGCGACTAAAATTAGTTATCCAGACTCGGGGGTGTTACCGTGAAGAGTAAAGTCAGGCCTCTCCCTTCGGTTGCCCCATGTCTCTGTACTATTAGTTAAAGGAAAAAAAAAAGTTATATTTCTTTTTACCTTTTATCAGGGCTCGTCGGTTTGTTTGAGAACACACGGGTCCTTTGACAAAGTGGGATAAGAAACAACAATTTATGTATAATACAGAACGTAGGGTCTTATACCATTGTGAGTGTCCAAAAAAGACTTCCAAACATTTACATCAGGCAGGAGTCGCTATTTTTTATTGTAGTATTTGTGAAGTGGTACACGCTTAGAAATATCATCGCTAAGATTTGTCATATACAAATTTCCAATGAAAAACTTTGTACTATCTTCTTGCTATGATCACGAAAAAGAAAATATTTTGCAAAAAAAATGGAAAAATTTACTTGTATGCATTGAAATACGCATGTAACAATAAAATTTTGCCTAATAAAATAATTGAATTTGTTTATTTAAATAATAATAAAAGGACATTTTTATTGAGTCAATACAATAATTAATGACAATCTTCTTTGGCTAAAATGCTTTGGAAATCGACCTATAAAAGCACGTAATTTTTTTTTTGTAGTTATTTTAAAATTTCTATGCCAAAGACACTAAGCAGGTAACAACGATTATATAATATATATATATATATATATATATATATATATATATATTAATTCCATCGAATTTACTAATGTACATTTATTTAAGGTAGTTATTTTAGCATATAAGAAATATTGTTTAAGTGTGACCAGTACAAGCTGCCTATACTGAAGCTCGACTGTAAACTAGATCGATTACTCAGAAATAGTCGTATCTGTGGAATCGCGTTTTTCGAATTCTTACAAGGTCCGAAGTAAGGTTTTCCTGCCCATGGTTTTATACCTGACAAATATATATGTACTTTGGAATTAGATTGCTCACTGAGTACGAATTATTACGAAAAACTACATCGTCATCCAGCTCCCAACCTCAGGCGTATATATAGATATACACTCATGTCCATAAATTAAGGATAATTCAGAATCACACAGAAATTGAACTCTAAAATAAAAATTTCACCTGTAGAATTATCACACACATCATGAAGAAGAATATGCAAATTACAGGAAACCACCAGGCGGTACGCCACATTGACGAGAGTGTAAGAGAGGGGTATATAAGGAATGGTGGCAAAGAAGTAAAATTGTTCACAAGCACTTTTAAAAGCCTTTCAGGGCAATAACCATAGTTATGGCACAAAGGAAGCATTTGACGATTTTTTACGTGGTAGAATTATCGGACGACTGGAATGTGGACGTACCCAGCTGGAAGTATCCGAGGAACTTGAAATCGCCCAGAGTGTCATCTCCAGGCTTTGGCAACGATTCCAAGATGATGGTAATGTGAGTAGATATTACAGCACAGGTCGCCCCGAGTTACAATGCCGAAAGCAGACCGCTATTTAGCAGTTACTGCCAAAAGAAACAGACGGAGCACAGAATCAGACCTGTCTCGTCAGCTCTCTTTCAGCTACCGGTACGACAGTTTCAAAGCAGACCGTGTACAGACGCTTAGGACACATTGGTCTATATGCTCGCAGGCCTGTCAGATGTGTTCCACTTACCGCAACTCACAGTCGCCTGCGATTAACCTGGAGTAGAGAGCATGCATTGTGGACACTCACAGTGGTCTTGTGTGATGTTTTCCGACGAGTCCAGGTTTAGTTTGCAGTCTGATTCTCCCGGACTTTCATATGGAGAGCGCCAGGCACCCGTTACCACTCAAGAGAACACCATTGCACGACACCGTTACTGTGGTGCAGGATGGCTCGTTTGGGGAGGAATTATTCTTAGTTCCAGAACTGACCTGCATGTTCAGAGTGTAACGATGACAGGCCACATATCGGGATGTCATTCTGGAACAACATGTATGTTTGTTTTTCGGGGCGCCATGGGTGCTGAATTTCTGTTTATGGATGACAACGCCCGTCCTCACCGTGCAAACATTGTAGACGAATGCCTTCAATTGGAGGATATCACCCGTATGGATTGTCCAGCTTACTCACCGGACTTGAATCCAATAGAGCATGTATGGGATATGCTTGGCCGACGAATTGCAGCCGTCAACCCCCTCCCATCTGTCAACCGGATCTTCGGAGGGCATTACTTGATGAGTGGTGCAATATTCCCAAGATCAGATTGATAATTGGATACCAGCATGCCCTAGGCGTTGTAAGGCCTGTATTGCATCGTCCGGCAGACATACTCCATATTAACCATCATACTAACCATGTTATACTGTTTTTTGTAAATAGGTTCTTTTTTAAATTTGCTCCAGGGAGTAAAAATCGCAATTTGTAATAATTATGTCAAACATATAGCATCTTTTTGCTCTTTACCTTTTGTTTAATAAATAGACTTTCAAATAAGTCAAAGTTGTTTTGCTTCTGTCTCTTTCTTTGCCTGAACTTCATTATCCTTAATTTATGGACATGAGTGTATAAAAACATTGTATATTTGAATGTTTGCCTCCAGAAAAGTAAGTACTCAAGGAACAACTGCATTCTTCTTCTGCCACAGGTATAAAACATGTAACGAAGTAGTTCATATTTTGAAATATTTGCCGCCAGAAAGGTAAGTACTCAAGCAACAACTATATTCACCACAAAAATCAAATTCAGAACTAAAAGAAAAAAAGACACTTCATTTTCAACTCTTTATTAGGGTAATGTAAATAAAAGTAGGGTTTACTTCTCCTACGCTTACAAGCTTCTTTACATGACAGTAGATTCACCGAGATTAAATTCTCTGAAAGAAGAAGCTCATGTGATGGGTTGTGCAACTACTTCTTTCCTTCCAAGTATGCCTAAAAATTAAACGTGCAGTATCAGGCCAAAAGACCAAAGCCCAACTCTCTTATTTTTACAATGTTATGTTTTTGCGTCTTGCTACAACAAACAAGGTAGAATTTTTCGAGCTGTTAATTAAGTTAGACATGCTTCCAGGTGAGTAAACGAAATTTTTGTAGCAGCAACTGACACAAGAAGGAAAACCGAGAAAGACAAGATTTATCTTCTTCCTTTTTTCTAATTACGACAAGATGACATAATTCTGATTAGAGAATTAAAAACTCTCTTTTTAATTCAAACAAATCAAATTACATTCTTGTCTAGAAAAGTAGCTGTTTTTTTTTATTTCTTGACGTATATTTCGGTTTTAAATTAGTGATGACAAGTTCATAAAGAGGACAGTTCTTTTTGTCCTTGAATGTCACCTTTTAAATGCTAAATATTTTTTTCCCTAAACATTTCATTAGAATCAAGGACACGAACACAGCAGTGTTTTCAAAATGTTTTCTTCTCTCATAAAACATATACATATTATTTTTATTTATAGCCGTAATTTCTTGTAAGTAATCTGTAAATAATGACATTTATTCGGCGGGTAATTCACGCCTGTTGTTTGACATTCCTCTTATGAACCAAATTGTTTTTGCTCCCATAACATAAAGCTAACAAAACATTTATTGATTTTTAAAAAATCTTTTATCATGCCATAATTTAATAAAAATATTATATAATAAACTGATTAATGAAAATCAGAAAAAATATTACAAGAATAAAATTGCATTTCTTATTATTAATTTGAACATATTGTCCACTATTAAACGTCTGTGAACGAAATGTTTAAATACCATAATTAGGCTGTTCAATTATATTTATCTTACTGAGGATTGAACTTGTTTAAACAGCAATTGGAGGCAAATAAAACAATAAATTTTAAACGAGCTATTTATTTTCCAAAAAACCTTATAACTATCCTTTTCTTCAATTTATCAATCCATTCTCTATAGTGGAGTTATCTTGCTATCAATTGCAGTAAAGTGCTCATTTTCACCAACCGCCGAACGCTCGATTAGTTATCGATGCATGTAAACAAAAGGCGACATGTCAGGGGTGCCTAACAAGTGAATGGCTTCCAGAAAGGGCACTGATTAATGGCAAGAATGTGCAAGACACCGCAGGTCTCTTCATTTCCAGACTGCTCTGAGAAAGTATTGATTGCGACACGCGTTAGCAACATGGATTACGAGAATTGAAAATTAATTCCAGTTGTTAAGAGTTGCATTTAACTTATCTAATTACGAATTAAGCCACTATCTTTTAAAAGAATCAGTGGCATTTGATTCTTACATAGCTTACTTAACTGAAATTTTCAGTGTCTGAACAAAAACGATCTGTACTTTTGTTTTCTTAAAAAGAGGCATTTAGTGGTATTTTTTCATATTATTTTTTATAAAGTATTTTGAAATGATAGCAAGTGTAATGAAAAAACAACAAAAAATAATAATAATCAATAAATAAATTGAAAAGGATGATTCATCAGACTGAGCACATTTCGAAACAGGAGATGTTTTTGTTTTACAGGGTGGGTGGTCCGACTTACTGACAATGCTGCACAGTCCTATTAGAATGACTTTCGAACCACTGCAAACATATAGCACCGCGAGGACTAGAGACCGAAACATGGGGTACCGAGCACCAGAGCGCTAATCATTCGGCCATTAGGCCCTATTTATATGTGTATTATATATATGTGTAAATGTGTATTTTATTTTTTTGTTATGTCAGAAGGTATATTTCTTTTGCTATTATTTCAATATATTAATCCATTTTTTAATAATATTTTCTTTACGATATGCTCTCGCTCCTAATATATTGCTATATCATTAGCTCCCCACCAGTTGCGAATCGCTGTTGTATCAATTTCTCGTAAATTACATGTCTAATTTCTCGTGATATTTTGATTATATTTAGTATTTACAATTACAACCTTAAATTTGAAGACAAATAGAGCAATTATTGACGAGGCTATCAAAATAAATTAACAATATATTACTTATAAACTAACACATATTCTACAATGTTTACTGCGTATTTTCAACAGAAGCTGAATTTTTTCCCACAAATTTAGATGACAAACATACGAAAAACAATTTTCTAAAATAATTATTTAAGTTTGCATATTAACTTTTCAACAGATTATTTATTTAGGGAAGGAAGGCTCATGAAAATGAAGACATAACCATTTATTCATACGAAAACTGTCGCTTTATCAAACCAGAAAAACAGTTCATTTAGTTTTTGAGCAAACATTACACCACCGATGCTTGACAAAACACGTAATTATAAGCTTATCGCCTTATCTAAATCTATACACCACAAAATCCAACTAAAAATATTAATTCAACCGTCACAGTGATAAATCGCGCATCATAATATCAATTACCAACCTCCATTCAATACTCATCTAAGGCGACAGAGCCGTACACTATGTATTAATCAAATCCCTTATCAACAAAACACAGTCATGTGGAAATGTTCTTCGAGAAATCCATTATGATATGCAAAATTTTAAATTAATGAATGGATCTAACATGCGATAAAAGTTCCGTCTTACATGGAGTCAATTGCTCGCGATTAGCTTGGAGCAGAGGAATGTTAAGAAAATAACTCATTCTTTGCCAATTATTAAATCGTGATTTTCTGAAAGAATTTCATGCATGGTAATAACAGTAACAAATGTTTTTACTCAAGGTAATTCGTTAGTAGGTGTGAGGTATTCATGAATGTGTTAGGAAAATGAATAGAATGACAATCTGAACTTGTCGAAAAGGTTGAATTCAGTTTTTTTTATATGCATTTCAATAGTCTTCAAATGCTTCTTTTATTAAGGAAATAGTGATTTAAAAGTACAATGAGGCATTTAATAAAATTTAGACATGTTAGATTAAAATTGATTAAACGCACAAATATATTTTTGTTTCTTGCTGACAAAATTCTGGTCTTTTAAAGATTAAGAAAGAAATAAAAGAATATTTTTAAGAAAAATGTAATTTGATATTTCACGAAAGATACGTCTGCTGATTATTTTTAATAAAAAATAAAAACGTAAAATTATTTTTAATGTTCTTCAAACATAAAATCATATTTTTGCATTTTCAAATGGCTTCTAATATATATTTTATTCAGAAAAGTAACAATTCGATAATATAATATGAAATATTTGATATTGTACTTTTTAATATCTGAACTTTAATATTATCGTAAAATTTATTAAAATTGTTGGAAAATCTGATTATTTTCTTAAAAAAAAAAAAAAAATATACGAAATGGGTTTCGAAAGCTTCTTTTCAAGCGCAGTAAATTTCCTATTAAATGCATATTTGTAAAGATGATTAAAATAATTTTTTCTGTTGTTACTAAACCATTAAAACGATAGTCCATTTTGAATAAATAAATTGCAATTATCGATGCTTCATACAAATTAAAGTTGTCACAAAATTAAAAAAAAAAATGCAATTTATTTATATTCACACCTTTCAGGAGAAAGAATATTTTAAAATCGTTGTGACTGTGTGTGTAGGAGTCTCTCTCTTTAACAGTAACAGTGCACAGAAGATGTCTTAAGTGTCTTGTTTGTACTTTAGAACAGTATAAGCAATTCCTTTTAAAAGTTTTCTTATAAAGCAGTTTTAAACATCCTTGTCGATAGGATATGATTTACATAAAAGGGGTGTACGGCTATTTGTAATTCTATAAGGTACCTGTAATTCTATAAGGCCAGTACGTTCAAAGAGAATTTACATACATATTCTTGAGATTAAGACACCATTTATATATCTGGAAGATTATAAGGTCAATAAGATTAAAGAGATCCATGGGAATTTTTGAGAAATTATACCCTCTATTAGTGGGTGTAATTTTGATTTTCTTCAAGTATTAGTAAACATAGTGTCACATTTATATCCCCTTTTTTTTCTATTTGGACAAAAGTAGTCGTATATTAGGTAAAATTTGATGAACATCATAAATAAATAAAAATGTGTAGTAAATAAAAAAGTCATTAGCCATCTAAAAACGAGTTATTAGTAAAAAATTATTTTTTTAACGGGAAAATTTTCTTCAAGTATTAGTAAACATAGTGTCACATTTATATCCTCTTTTTTCTATTTGGACAAAAGTAATCTTAGATAAAATTTGATAAACATCATAAATAAATAAAAATGTTTATAGTAAATAAAAAGTCATTAGCCATCTAAAAACGAGTTATTAGTAAAATTATTTATTTAACGGGAAAATTTTCTTCAAGTATTAGTAAACACAGTGTCACATTTATATCCTCTTTTTTTCTATTTGGACAAAAGTAGTCGTATATTAGGTACAATTTGATGAACATAATAAATAAATAAAAATGTGTATAGTAAATAAAAAGTCATTAGCTATCTAAAAACGAGTTATTAGTAAAAAATTATTTTTTTAACTGGAAAAGTTTCTTATTTCATACATTTTCTCTTAATGCTGTTCGTCGAAAAACAATGCTTACAATTCTTCAATGGAATTCAATTTTTTGTTTCTTTGCTGTAAATCTTTTTTTTTATTAAGAAAATACAGTAAACTGAGTTTCTTTAAATGCAAATTCAATTGAATCCAATTCAATTTGATTTACTGTAAATAAAATGATGCTCCGAATCACAAATGTTGGAATGCACAAAATTCCTTTCGACAATTCTCTAGCTATTTTATGGAAGATTTAAAGAAGTAGTTATCAATTTCTTTTGACAAATATATCTAGTGAAACATTATTTTACTGAAAGGTTCTCACAAAGAGGTATTTACTGAAAAAAAAATGCAGTTAATACAGCTAATTTTGATAAATTAATTTATAGATTATGTAGTTAATATAATCTATAAATTAATAGTTATAATTATAGTTAATTTATAAATTATATTATTATATATTTACTTTGATTCATCACTTTTATATAAATTATGCATTCCATTTATTATGCATGGAATTCAAACTATTCACTACATTATTCTATTCCATTCACTACATTATTTCCGATTTACTATTTTATTACTTATTATTACTGCTACTGGTATTTCTTATGAAATAAATATTTTGTTTCTAAACTAAATAGTTTTAAAAATTATAATATATTTTAAGATTTATTATAATTTATTACTTTCAAGATGTTATGCCTTTTTTTCGATACAAATTTTACAATTCTTAAGTTATTAAGGTCTATAATAAATAATTTGTGAAGAATCTTATTCACTTTTTAGGAAATGAATATGTCTTGTGTTACAATTCGATGTTTGATATTATTAAATCCCTTTGAGAAGATATCGAAGGAAAAATAATCTTTAAATAAAACGTAGTCTTTTTCTTTGGTTTTCTTAAAAAAATAATTCAAATTATTTTTTTATGATTAGTTAATCTTAACTTTTAATTATTAAGAATTTAATTTTTCTTATTACAAACGTGAAAAATATTATATATATAATAATGTTTTTTTTTAATGTTTTAATATATTTTCATATAATAATGTTTTAATGTTTGTTATATATTTTATACAAACATTAAAACATATGTTTTAATGTAATGTTTAATGTAATATAATGTTTTTTTATATATTTTCATTCACATTATTCTATTTTTTATAGAATATACATAGAATAGTATATTTAGTTTAACAATTAGAAACTTTCATTTGCAAATGTTTCTTATTTATTTAAGGATTTTGAAAATAGTATCCACTGGTTTGTTTTTAAAAGATGATAATAATAAAACGATAATAGAAGAAAATTACCAAAACGCTTAAAAACTTTTTTTTTCCATTATTGAAAGTTTCATTTTACTAAAGAAAAATAGTTGACGCAATTACATTTGTATAAATTTTTCTATATGAAATCCATTGTTATTACAAACGTGACAAAAATACCGCGAAACAGAAAGACGTTGAACAAAACAATCTTCAAAATTTCTCTTATAAGATAAAAGACTTTGGTACGTGACAGTGTTTAGAAACTATCTCTCAGACAACAATACTTTGTTTTTCTTTGGCCATAGTTTGATTTTGTTTCTGTATCTAAAGTTTCATTATGTCACACTTGTTTCAAGACTCTCCAAAGTAACATCAAATTTATCTGATATCATTTTGGGAAAGCAGCCAGATGTTTATTTAATGAACAAGATCATTAGTTATAAAAAAAAAAAATCTCACATTGTATCTCATTGAAAATTAAACATTTATATATCTTATCTAAACAAACATACATTTTATAAAAATGTTTAATTCCGTAAAAAAAAAAAAAAATACTTTTCCGTCCCTGGTTTAGTAAAAAGTATGGTATAATGGACATTTTTGCTCAAAAAATTTAACCTTCTTATTCTTGTTCTGAAACCAATTGAGACCTATTTAGTTGAATATATTATAGAATATGCTATATTCTGAAACCTATTGGACTGCTGTCGAATTTTTTTAGAATTGTAAACAGATATTAATGAAAAATTATGCATACAAGTAATATAAAAAAAATTTGTAAGTTAATTATTTTCAATATATTGTAGAAAAGTCCTTTACAACTAAAGTTGAAATTAATTTTGCATCTGGCGCCATCTATTATTAGTTACATGCAACTTAAATCTAAAAAAAAAACTAAACTTAATTAATTAAATTAAATGAATGAATAAATATTTGAAAAAAAATTTAATAACATCAAGTGTCATCCACTACAAGTTCAAAAAAAATGTATTTGAACTTGAGAGGATGAATAAAAAATATTTTATTAACGATTGAAAATTTGAACAAGATATATATATAGGGAGAGTGTGAACTAATAAAAGGAATTGAAAAAGAGACACAGTTTTAAAGAAACATATGTCAGGGTCAAATGAATTGTAAACGATACTAAATATTATATCAAATATCTGAATTGTGAAATATGTTAATAAAAAGTGAAAATTTTTTTTTAAAAATGTAACTGTGATATAAATTAAAATTTATTTATTAAAAATATTTTATTCTTATCTGAAATTCCTAAAACATGTATACTTTTTTTGTAATTGTGACTATTTAAATTCAGCTAGATATTGTTAATTTTTTATTCTTTCAAATATTACTTAATCTATAATAATGTAATAGAGGAATACAATATAAGAGTAATAAATTTTATATCCATTATAGCTATTAAAAAATTACTAATGCTCTACACAAAATCTTTTTCACTCAAATACCATATTCTCAATAAGAAGCAATGCAATTAATTTTAGTTAAAAAATTAAGAAACTACGACTTAAATTCAAATTTCATTAGAATTATTATGTTAAAACATTATGGATTGTTGAAATTTATGAAGGCATGCATTTCAGTAAAGATGCTACAAAATATAAAATTCACTGCTTTATAAAGTTACTTTAAATTCAGAAGTATGCAATATTTATACATTAAGTGTAACGCCTCCGGTTTTGCTTAATATCATGAACTTTGTTTAATATATTATGCTTTTAAGGGTGTACTTTAATCTACAAAGAGTTTAGGAATGTAATCTATTTACAGATGCTGTTTTTAAAATGCTCTTATGCAAATTATGTCTTTTATAGTGAAGATTCCTGTTGTATTTTATGATTTTTCTTTTTTATTTCAAAAGTCAATTTAGCTCACATATTAAGATATGATGCATTTTGATGTTATAAATAGATATGTTTCAATGGCACAAGCAGGAAGAAAATGTTTTAAAGGTGACAGATAATGTAAGCTTTATGGCTTTAAGTCATACATTCATGGGCTTATAGAAGATTAAGAAAATATTATTCTATAAGTAAATTTACTTTTTATAATAAAAATCATGAGTGGACAAATTGCATTTTGGATTGTTAAATAACATTAAAATGTTCAACGCTATTTTATATAATATTTTTTGTTTACGAATTTGTATCAAAGATTTAACTGTTTGAAAAAAGTCTGAATTTCGTAAAAAACGTAAAGATAATCATCAAGACCTTAAAAATAACAAATAACGTGAACAACAAATTTTATGTGAATTTACATATATATTCAAAATCTAAGAGACGAAAATTGGTATATGGTTTGTTGTATGTGATATAGATGTATGAAAAGAAACTATTAAAATTTCAGAGAAGTTGAATGTTGTATTCAAGAGATGCAGTTATATATAGAGAACCAATAAACGAAGAATTAGATTCTATAAAAGCTATTATAATGATTGGTATTGATTTGTAGAGATAGATGTCCTTCAGAGACTTCTCGCCAAATTTTACAAATTGTCAAATTACTTAGACGAGATGCATGATGGTCAAAGATTGTTACTCATCAGAAAGATACATCTGACTATCTACCAGGCCAATGTAATTTTCATCAAGCAAGAAGACAATCAATAAATAAAGCATTAGTTTTTATGGAAGCTATTATCTGCTTGGCATTGAATCGTAGAGATGGAAGATGTCTCCCAGAGGCTTCTCGCCAAAACCTCTTTAATTGTCATGTTAGATAGACAAGATGCTGGGATGGTCAGAGATTGTTACTTATCAGTGGAGAGACATTTAACTATTTAGCAGGCCAAAGCAATTTTCATCAAGCAAGAAGACAATCTGTGAAAATTGATATTGTGATTGATTTGGGCATTATACAGTTTAAATGTAAACCTGGGATGACGAAAAACAAGGGCCGATATATATGCCCATAAGGTGTCGGCTGTGTCGACAATATATATGTCTTTTCGATCATCAACAAATCAAGATTTCTTATTATATGATGTACTGTCTGGCTCTCCTGTACTAATAGATTTCAGGTTATCCTCTTTCTTACATGAGACAAGAATTTTACACAAGTAACCAAAGTGTGGATGAGATATCTATATGAAAAATCTGCTTTGGAATTTTTCCTATTACATAGCTTGTAAATGACACTCGCAATCGCGAATACGCATTGCTATGAGCTTGTCATTAGAACTACGAAATGAAAGTTCTATCCTAGAGTAATGTATACATTTAAATTTCATGTATGCTTCCCTCATATATCCCTAATGGTCAGCAGTGTTATTGCTTTTAAAGTTCTACTAAGAAATAAAATATCAATTGTACCAGCTGCATTTTTAATAATATTGCGAAATTGGTAAGTATTAACATAAATATTGCTTAATTTGTGGTTTTTATAAACATTTATTGTATAAATCTTCAATCCTTTGCTGAGAAAACATTTTCTCATAATATGTGAAAGATACAATATATATCAAACTGCAAAAATAACTCCAGTTGATGAAATTTTGAAGAACAATTTTGAAAAGGACCATTGGTAAGAACACGAGCCGGAAGCATGTGACCCCAGAGCGCCAGAGTCACTCGGTAGTAAGGCCCCTAATTAAATGCTAAGATGAAAAATAATTATATTGATTACATTTTAATATTGTGTTAAATTAGCTGAAAATAATGACATAAAATATAAATAATAAATAAATAATCTACATAAGTAAAATTAAATAAAATATATTGGTTTAAAACTAACTGCATAATAAGTCAAAATAAATCTTCCAATATACAATTGGACAAACGTATTTTATATGGCATTTTATAGGTACGCAATATAAACCTAAGCTGCTTCGAAAACCCTTTCACGCCAAGAACCCCTACAGGCCGAAACATTCCTCTTTCCTCTAAACCCAATCGAAATTTACTGACGCCATTAATTTCCAAAACCACAGACTTCCTCCGAAGCATTCTGCTGTAAGCCCATAATCTCTTTGTTTGGGACAGACCCGGTTCTTTATCTCCTAAAAGAGTTACATTGAGAAAAGTTAATAAATCAGTCAGCTTTCTCGATGAAAAGAGATTTCTCTTCCCTCTCTGTTGCATGTCCTGGTCCGAAATTAAATTACTGCGTCTTAGTAGCAACTTCCATTTTGCGCAGCAAACTTTTGTTCTTTCGGGAAGCGTCAAGTAGCAGGTTTATTGAAGGTTAGTTAAAGAGGCCTTCAGGAAAACAGCGCCGGAATAATTTTGATTCCGGTTAATTGCATTATTTCTGGAGCTTTAAGGTATGTTAAAAGTTCTGGAACTTCGCGTCCGTGGTACATGGGACTTATCTCTAACAAATAATTGTGAACCAAATGGTAAAATAATTTTGAATAGTTGCATTTCAAAATGTTAAAATAAATATGGATGTAGTACTCCAGTACTAACCGAAAAGCGAAAATAAAAGTTATCCAAACAATACATTTTATTATATTACATGAACACATGTAATTCTTTTTTTAAGAAAAACGCTTTTGAATTACATTTTTCATGTATTTCATCATTTGAACCATAAGTAAAAGCCACCATAAGATGACAATATGGTATTAAACATCACATGAAAAAAAGGATTACAAGTATTATTAATTATAGTATGGATAAAATAACATTGCATGGAGACTATGTATATAGATCGTTGGTTTGCGGTCATCTTGTGCACACTTTGTGGAGAATCTTTGCCAAGTGAGTTCAGAATCACTTATAAACCATATAACAGGACCTACGGCTTAAAGTGAGTTCAGCACCATT
The DNA here is from genome assembly GCA_021605095.1 of Caerostris extrusa. Taxonomy (NCBI): domain Eukaryota; kingdom Metazoa; phylum Arthropoda; class Arachnida; order Araneae; family Araneidae; genus Caerostris; species Caerostris extrusa. Next base: position 5,544 of record BPLR01018086.1, on the reverse strand, counting down.
ATAAGCAGACTGAGACCGAGCCCGAAAAACTGTGGTACCTAGAGCCATACCCTGAGCCTAGTCAATCAGACGTCATGTCCTCCTACTAAATATTGAAAAATATTAATAATGATTATTATAATATTTTGCAAAATATTATTATTATTTTAAATTAGTTGATTGACATAAAATAAGTAATATACTAAATAAGCAAAAAATTAAATAAAATAAATATGTTTAGAAACTAACTTCAAAATAAATCCTCCAATAAACAATTGGACAAAGGTATTTTATATGACTTTCTATAAGGTAGCGCAATATAACGGTAAGCTGTTTCAAAACCCTTTCACGCCAAGAACCCCTAAGGCCGAAACATTCTTCTTCCTCTAAACCCAATCGAAATTTACTGACGCCATTAATTTCCAAACCACAGACTTCCTCCGAAGCATTCTGCTGTGAGCCCATAATCTCTGTTCTGGACAGACCCGGTTCTTTATCTCCTAAAAGAGTTATATTGAGAAAAGTTAATAAATCAGTCCGCTTTCTCAATGAAAAAGAAATTTCTCTTCTCTCTGTTGCATGTCCTAGCCCGAAATTAAATTACTGTGTCTTAGTAGCAACTTCCATTTTACGCAGCAAACTTTTGTTCTTTTGGGAAGCGTCAAGTAGCAGGTTTCTTGAAAGTTAGTTAAAGAGGCCTTCATGAAAACAGCGCCGGAATAATTTTGATTCCGGTTAATTGCATTATTTCTGGAGCTTTAAGGTATGATAAAAGTTCTGGAACTTTGCATTCGTAGTACATGTTACTTATCTCTAACAAATAATTGTAAACCAAATGGTAAAATAATTTTGAATAGATGCATTTCAAAATCTTAATATAAATATATATGTAGTTATCCAGTCTGATCGAAAATAAAATTTTTCCAAACTTTACGTTTTATTATAATACATGAAAAAACCCTATATTTTTCGTTTTCTTCTAATAACGCATTTGAATTAAATATGCATCTATTTTATTATTTGAGGCATAAACAAAATTACCATAAAAATAAAAATATGATATAAAAAGTCATAGGCAATATTATTAGAATTGATATTTTCTCCTGCATCAATGGCGCAACAGACCATTGGTGTGTTAAGGCAGTTTGCATACCGGGGAGATTTAGAGACAAGAAATGATTTTTCATGAGGTAGAGTTGTCAGCTCTACGCCAAACAGTCATATTAGAACCGGACCTACGGTTTAGAGTGGATTTTGAATCAATACAAACATCCATGCCACCACCAGGACTCGAGGCTGTGGCACCGAAACCTGTGGCATCGAGCATCAAAGCGCTAGTCTCTCAGCCATCAGGCTCCTTAACTAATTATTAAGATGTACAAATAATAATATAGATTGCACCTTTAATATTTTGTTAATCATCATCATCATCATCAGTGGCGCAACATTCACATGGTGGGCCAAGACCGTCTGCCTACTGCAGATTTCTAGACAGGAGATGTTTTTGTATTTACGATGTAGGGTTGTCAGCCCTACGTCCAACGCTCTATAGTCATATTATACAGTTACCCGTTTAAAATGGATTCCGAACCACTACAAATATCCATGCCCGGGCAATCGAACCCGAAACCTGTGGGCCCGAGCACCAGACTGCTAATTATTCGGCCAATATTTTGTTAAATTTGCTGAAAATAACGACATAAAATTTAAAAATAAAAAGATAAATAGAATAAATACTGAACTAAATACGTTAAATAAAATAGATAGGTTTAAAGCTAACTGCTAAATAATTCTTATTCCAATAACTATTGGGCAAAAGTGTTTTTATGTGATTTTCTATAGGTAGCGCAATATAAACCTAAGCTGTTTCAAAAACCCTTTCACGCCAAGGACGCCCTCCAGGTCGAAACATTCCTTCTACCTCTAAACTCAATCGAAATTTACTGAAGCCATTAATTTCTAAACCACAGACTTCCTCCGAAGCATTCTGCTGTGAGCCCATAATCTCTGTTTGGGACAGACCCGGTTCTTTATCTCCTAAAACAGGTTATATTGAGAAAAGTTAATAAATCAGTCCGCTTTCTGGATGAAAAAGAGATTTCTCTTCTCTCTCTGTTGCATGTCCCGGCCGAAATTAAATTACTGCGTCTTAGTAGCAACTTCCATTTTACGCAGCAAACTTTTGTTCTTTTGGGAAGTGTCAAGTAGCAGGTCTCTTGAAGGTTAGTTAAAGAGGCCTTCAGGAAAACACGCCGGAATAGTTTTGATTCCGGTTAATTGCATTATTTCTGGAGCTTTAAGGTATGTTAAAAGTTCTGGAACTTCGCGTTCGTGGTACATGTGACTTATCTCTAACAAATAATTAGGAATTAAATGGTAAAAGAGTTTTGAATAGGTGCATTTCAAAATGTTAATATAAATATGTATGTTGTATTCCAATATGATCGAAAATAAAAATCTATTTTGTTACACTTAAAAATTTTTTTTTATTACATGAAAAAAAGTAATTTTTTTTTTTGGAACAAACCATTTGAATTACACTTCCATTTTTTATTATATAAAGGATATGTAAAACCACCATAAAAATGACAATATGGTATTAAACGTCACATGTAAAAATGATTACAATTAGTATTAATTATATTTTAAATAAAGCATTACAAGGAGACTAGGTCTATAGAGCGTTGGTTTGGTTTGTCGCTCTACGGTCATCTTGTGGACACTTTATGCTAATTAGACCGGAACCTATAGTTTAACATAGATTGACAACCATAAACAACATCCATAACAATCATGTCTTTATTGGCCAGGAGAAGGTTGGAGAGTTGAAATTGATTTCAGTTTATAATAATGCGAAATAAACACGAATAGAAAGTTCCAATAACATGATAAATTTGTAAAATTGTTGTTGTTGCTTCTTATCCCGATTGATAGACAGCAACATCTAGACCTAGTCCAAAAATCAGTGTGGTACAATGGATGGAGAGAAAGGCGACAGCTTCTGCTGTGATGAAACCCCGTAGGAAGAAGTTTGACTTGGCACCAAATCGCTGAATAAGAACGGCAGTGCCTTCCTTGGAGTACCTTTTTAGGGGTTAAATACCTTGCATTTGTGTATCGTTTGAGAGAAAAGCAGGAATACTCCTTCATGTAGTTTGACTAACGAGGCAGGTTGCTGAATATCACAAATAGCATCGAGTATCTTTAGGGTTTTTTTTTCTTTTGTAACAGTATATGCAACAAAGTCGTCAGCGGATTGAATTTTTTCGCCCTAATGCTCACCAGCGGCGCGTTGCCAGTGAACCACGAGTCGGCCATTTATTTTGTATGTCTGTGTGTTAGAAAAATGTGAATAAACTGTAGCAGAATTTCTGTTAAGTCAATTCTTGGTAACGCTAAATTTGCTATACATTTGACATTGCAGAATGAATGACCATGTGAAAAATCCTGACATCTAAAGGAAACAACATAAGAATGTATGATATATTTATTATTTTTAGTAGAAATTAAATAATTTTCAAATGTGATTTTTTTACCGAACGTAAAGTTAGCATTTTAATCAACGACTTTTTTATTTTAATGAAAAATCGGTCAAAATTAACACCTTCATCTTTTGCATAGGTCTGAAATAGGGATAAACTCGCCTAAATTAGGCAAAATTTATTTTCCAAATTCCGCCAAGGATGTGGGTTAAACTAAAACATATTTAAGCTTTATATAAGAAATAATATATTTTTTTTGAGTAAAAACATTATAATAATAGAAATTTTTCCGAAGATTGAATTTCCTCTTAAAATCATGTTTTAGCAATTACGGAATATTCATTTATATTTTTATGTATTTGAATACTTTCTTATGTTCCATTTTCTTATAACTCCATATGCACTTCCATGAATTATATTACAAAGCCTTTCATTTTCATTTCAATTTTTAAGAATTATTTTTCAATTTTTCTTAATTTTTGGAATTCATTTCATTAAATATTTTTTGTGAAATTTAATTTATAATTTTTCTTTCTCATTAATGTTTAAGTACATTTCGTTGATAAATTGGTTTTGATAGGTCTTAATATGGATGGATGATTATTCTTTAAAATATTTACTCTTTTTGAATAATCTTAATTGCAGTTCGTAATTATATTATTTTTATTTATTATATTTTACCAGATATTCTTTCCTTACAAAAAAAATGTCATTTGATTAGCGTCCAATAGGTGTTTTAATAGGTTACCTTTAAAAAGTAATAAAGTTTGATTTTTCCAATAACTCTCATTAAAAATTTTAAAAAATGAATTTTTATATTAAAAAGCAAAATATTACTATCATGTTTGTATAAATTACTGGTCTCATAGGATAGCCGTGGCATCTATAACAAACACATATGAAGAAGAGAATATACGTTATTATTTATAACATTTATTTTCTCGAGCACCGAAAGAAACTAATTCAAAAAAATTTTATTTAAAATAAACACTCATTTGTTAAGAATTTTAATTATGTTTGCTTTAAAATTTGCATCAAGTAGGCGTTGTTAAGAATAAACAATCTCCAATATCAAGTTCAGTGCTTTGAATTTCATCATGAATAATCCAGCTTTCAGAATGTAAACAGAATATTGTTTAAATTTTGCTCACAATATTGCCAAAGGATCAGATATGTTTTTGAAAGTTAATCTATCAAAATATTGCCGAATAATCTGATGTGTTTATGAAAATATTAAAGCTGTGTTGACGAAATAAGTAATAAAATATGTTTCACAAATGATAAATTCAAGTTCATAAAATTTTGAATTTTACCTTTTGTTTTCTATTTCTATTTTATTTTTAAATTTTTTAGCTTTTCATATATTTTGATATGTGGATGGCTTAAAATCATTAGCAATCATTAAGCATAAGTGGTGTTACTTTAATCAATCTTAAGCACAAATACATTACTTAACTCAATCATTAAATATAAGTGGATTGCTTAAGAAATCATTAAATCATCTTAAACACAAATGGATTTACTTAAGCAATCATTAATCAATAGAAGTTTATTGCTTAATCAACGCAATCATTAAGTAAGTTAGTGGATTGCTTAAGCAATCATTAAGTAGAAGTTTATTGCTTAAACAATCATTAAGCATAAATGCATTACTTAAACAATCATTAAGTAGAAATAGATTGCTTAATCATAAAATGGATTATTTAAACAATCATTAAGAAGAAGTGGATTACTTAAGCAATCATTAATTATAAGTGGATTAAATCATAAGTGGGTTGCTTAAGCAATCATTAAATATAAGTGGATTGCTTAAGCAATCATTAAGCATAAATGCATTACTTAAAAAAGTCATTAAGTAAGAAAATAGATTGCTTAATCATAAATGGATTATTTAAACAATTATTAAGAAGTGGATTACTTAAGCAATCATTAATTATAAGTGGATTAAATATAAGTGGGTTGCTTAAGCAATCATTAAATAAGTGGATTGCTTAAGCAAATCATTAAGTAAGTTTATTGCTTAAGCAAATCATTAAGCATAAATGCATTACTTAAACAATCATTAAGTAGAAGTTTATTGCTT